>JAVTVY010000794.1:0-34540 GCA_036873755.1 Hanleya hanleyi
TCAACATGTCCAGGGGACCCAATAACTGAGACGATAACAATAGGCATATAAAACAACTACTATATAGATGAATAACAGAGGGTGGCACCTTTAAATCGAACTAAATCTGTACTATATACATGATGTAGACAAACTATGATTAAATGATAAATGTTAACTAAAATGTAAATGAAAACCTTCTGATTGGATTATTTTAAAAAAGCGTCAGCAGAGGATAAATAAACGTGATTTGAGAATACAGGATAGTTTTGCATTGCCTCTTAAAAGACGATACAGGTGTGAAAATATTAAGATCATATCTTTGTTGTAAATGGTTAGCCCGGACGCATATACCATTACTACGAATATTGATTCGGCTCATAGGTGGATAAAATAATAATATAACTTGTCTTGGCAGTCTTATTGGGGCATGATAAAATATTTGTTGTGTTAAATAAGAACAGTTAAAATAAGAGTTAACAATCTTGTTCAAAATGACCAAGTCGCAATATTTCCGCCGACTTTCTAATGTTGGCAAGCGGAACTCTTTACAGAGGGGGGCATAGAGTGTTTTGTCATAGGTTCTAAAAGACTTAAAACACAGGAACTTCATGATCTTTCTCTGAACCTTTTCTACTCTATGTGACAGAGTATGTTGGTGAGGTGCCCATATTTCAGAGCAATATTCTAATTTACTCCTCACAAACGCAAAAAAAACAATGATTTAACTACAGAAACATTGGTAAAGACTGAGCGGTTCAACGTAAAAAGCCCAACATTCTATTGGCTTTGGCGACAACATTTTCGATGTGATTAAAACTGCAGTTTTCTGACAATAAAACACCTAAATCTTTAACTTCACTAACCTTTTCTAAAATTATGTCACCAATTGTATATGTAAAATCCAACTTCAGTTTCTTGGTGGTGAAATTTATATGCAAGCATTTGGGGATGTTCACTCTCAGCTTCCATACCTGGCACCATACAGACATGTAATCAATGTCAGCTTGAAGCTGAATACAGTCTTCAACACTTTTAACACATTTGAAAATTGTGTTGTCATCAGCAAAAAGTGAACAGCTAGAAGTTTCAGCTCTCAATTTTTTGTCGTTCCGGAGATAGGAACAAAAAACCAACAGGGGGGCGACAAGTGTGCCCCCCCCCCCCCTCAGGTCAGGTAGGGTTGATGTGCTTGGAATTTTTCAATATACCAGTACGGGTATCTACAAACGACACCTTCAACCAAAACTAATCCAGCGCTTTCAATATTACCATATCTGCAATGACATCACATCGTGGCGTAATTATTTGAGAGAAATCAAGAAAATGTAAGATTTTCGAGAGAAATTGATGTTAATGACAGCTAGCTTAAATATTTGTTTCCAAATCATCTATTACAAACACGAAGTTGAGGATTATCTGTCGGGACTCCACGGCACGAAGTTGAGTACGTCTCTCCACAAAATTGTCTATATAACATTCACCATATTTAGTTTATTTCACGTAGCAATGGACAAATGCCACACAATGGCACGCTTTGATGGTGTCTGTTCATCTGAACATGCACAATGATGATCTTGTATTAATTCTCTATGGACTCTATGGCTCTTAATCCCGGCTTAGGCATTACCAAGCACTATTGGTTGAATGCGGTTGATATACTGGCGCTTCTTACAAGCATAAACTGGTTCTGGTTCAAAAGTGTATGTGCTTCGTCGAGGAGTTTGAATGGAACTTATACACGTCGGATAGCTACAGTTGTGATTGTGAATCGTCGAACATTATCTATACACCATGCAAACATATTGCGACTGGCAAACTTGATTCAGTGAGTGATAAAGATCTAAGAACACTTCTGACGAAGGGACCTAAATATAGAGAGCCTAGAAAAATAAATTAGAAGGCCAACCAGAAGATAGTTCTGTCTGCATTGAAACAGTATATTATTGATTGGTCTGAGAGAGAACAAGTTGAAACTACAGTACTCGCTGATTGTCTGGTCCTCGCCAAGAGCAAGGTCGTTGAAACACTCCGCCATATTGGCAGAAGTACCGTGTTCAAGAAAACTGATAGCAGATATATTAATGTCAGAAGCCATAAATCATTCTTTAGCTCTACTACATACAGGATATCAGATTCATGTGATATTTCTTTGTTTACACGGTTACTTGAATTTCTCATTAAAAATATCCACGTGAAATTCGGCAACACAATATATCGTCAGCAAATAGGTATTCCAATGGGTCATAATTGCGCACCCCTGTTGGTTGACCTACATGTACTCCACGGCTACGAATGCGCGCCATAGCCTTACTTTAACGACACACCCATCCAGTCTGACGCTCCCCCATAAGTGCTACACATTGATGACACCTCTCACGACCCATTCGGACCACGGATAGTCCACCTCGGCCCTAAAACGTCCATCCCAGATAGACTGCGCGTGCGCACGAGAACTTTTCCGCGAAATTCATCCACGACCATTCATTCGACCACGCGATCCCTTCTATCGTTTTCGAAAACAAGTACCGACACCTCATAGTAAAATCCACAAGAATAAAATTACCACCCCTACCCCAATACTCCTACCCCGCACATGCATTCCCGGAGATGTCAATTAACTGAAGGGAATCTGCAGGACTATTCATCAAGAGTCGTGACCTTTGACCCGGACGTGACGTCACCGGACATGCCCGGTGACATGGACAAGCGCGAACTCAGCCGATTTCCTTCATATGTTATCTGAACACAGCTTGAAACAATTCAACTTTTTGCCTACCCATGGAGACAATACACTGGATTTAGTTCTCGCAAACTTCAATTTGCAATCGGTGAGTCTTTGTGAGAAAGCTGTGAAATCTCGACACGAAGCTCTGGAAGCACACTTTGTAGTCCCAAAGCTCGTGCAACCTAGAGGTGCCGACAGGACGGTGTACAATTACAAGAAAGCGGACTTTGACCACATGCGGCGCCTATTGTCTCTCTATCCGTGATCTACACTCGAACATATGAACAACATTAATGAGTGTGCAGAATTCTTTCATGACTATCTGTATCAGGTGATCAACGAATGCGTGCCAACATTTAAAGTCAAGAATAGACATTTCCCACCCTGGTACGACGGTGACTTGATATGTTTAGCGAAAGACAAAGAAAAGGCCCACAAGAAAGCTAAACGGACAAAACATCCTGATGACATACACTGTCTTTCTGAGCTCAGATCTAGCTTTAAATTACTACAGGACTTTAAATATACTGAGTACATATCCCAAATTGAAAATGAAGTAAACACTGACAGTAAACGGTTTTGGTCTTTCGCTAAAACGAAATGTAAATCTGGGTCAGTTCCGAACAATGTATATTACAAAGACGTGTTAGCAGAATGTCCACTTGATGTTGCAAATGTTTTTTTCTGCATATTTCAGTAGTGTCTATGACGATACTGACCCAGAACAATATCCTGATATTACCTCTCATGTTAATTGTTCGTTGTCAGACATTAAGGTTTCTTATTCAGATGTTGTTAGACTTTTAAAAGAAACAAATCCCCGTAAAGCTTGTGGTCCTGATTTAATTTCAGGCATTGTACTGATTGAATGTGCTGACAACTGGCCATGCCTCTGTTTGTTATGTTTAAGAAATCCCAAGTCACTGGTGTTTTCCCTGATGTTTTTATAATGGCGAATGTAATTCCTATTTTTAAAGGTGGCGACAAATGTAATGTAGAAAATTATAGACCTGTGTCACTTTTACCTTTGTTTTCCAAAATTATGGAGAAACTTATACACGAACAGATGTTTAATCATGTAAAGCCTTATTTAACGCAGAGTCAGCACGGTTTTTATAAAGGTAGATCTACAGTTACAAATCTGATCGAGTATGTTGACAAGATATCACAAGCTATTGACTCACGTAAACAGATAGATAGTGTATATATCGATCTCTCCAAAGCTTTCGATTCTTTAAATCATAAATTACTGATACATAAATTAAGAAGTTTTGGTATTAATGGTACTTTGTTACAGTTTTTTGCTTCCTATTTGTCAGACAGAACTCAACATGTTGTTATCAATGATTTTAAATCCAACTCGATAAATGTATCGTCAGGAATCCCTCAAGGGTCTATATTGGGACCTCTTATCTTTATTTTATATGTGAACGATTTGCCACATGGATTACAGTTTTCCCATATATCTATGTACGCGGATGATTCTAAACTTTTTAAGGAAGTTTTAACGGTTACAGATTGTATTCGTTTACAGACAGATATATTTTATCTTGTACATTGGTGTAAACTTTGGAAACTGAACCTAAACATTCTTAAATGCCATGTTATATCTTTCACGACAAAGAAAAACCCTCTACTTTATTGTTATAAAATATTCGATAGTGATTTGGAAAGAGTAGATCAAGTTAATGACTTAGGTGTAATTTTAACTACCGACCTTTCTTTTAAACCCCATGTCGAGAACATATGTGCTAAGGCGTTTAAGATGTTAGGTTTTATTAAAAGAAGCTGTTTTACCAATCCTGATTCATTCAAATCCCTTTATATTTCATTGGTTAGAAGCAAATTAGAGTATTGCTCTGTGGTTTGGTCACCACATACAAAAGAAATTTCGATGGAAGTTGAACGTGTTCAGAAATGTTTTCTTAGATTTTTGTGTTTTAAAACTGGTACGAATTACTTTGACGTGGGATATACAGGTGTTTGTAAATCTTTTTCGCTTTTAAGCTTGGAAGATAGACGGAAGTTTTTAGATCTTTCTTTTCTACACTCTGTTTTAAATAGCCGTTTTGACATCTCTTATGTTTTATCCCAGGTCAACTTTTATGCACCGTCACGTGTTTTACGACAGAGATGTTTGTTTGCACCCCCTAAATGTAGAATTAATCTTAGAAAGAATGTATTTTTACCACGAACTTTAACTTACTTCAATGATATTTCTCTTAACGCAAACGTAGACATATTTACATCAAAGTTTAAATTTAAGAAACAGATTTTAAATGCTTTACAATGTTCATAAAGTTGTTTAAACGTATGGTGTTCTTATCTATATATATTGCATATATGTTTTTACCAAGTGTTTATTTTAATAACGTTAGTCTTAAGGCAGACGTTGACATATTTTTATGAAAATGTGCTTTTAAGAAGCTGATTTAGATGTTATACCATTTTTATAATTTGTTTAAACACACGCGTATCTTATCTATATGTATATACTAGCATGTTATTATATTATTAAGTATTATGCCTTTAATCTCAGTGTCATTGTTTATGTTAAATGTTGTATATAGTGTTTTACCTGGTCTATTATTGGGTCTCAGACCTGTTGACCTTGTATCGATTACATAAATAAATAAAAAAGAGATATCAATTAATATTGAAGTAACTAATAGTCAAATTCGTACCTATTTGGAAGCGCAAATGTTCGAATCATGGGAGACGACCAGAAATTGGGCCAACAGAGTTGGGATTTCGCGTCAGATTTTTGTTTCTTGCGTACAGAGTGTATAGACGGCAGCACGATCGTTGTCAAACTGGGATTTCCCAAAGCAAGAGCCGCCAATTTGTTATGAAATTGCGGAACTAAATTGATACCGCCGGACACACAAAGTTGGAACTGAGGTCGCACTGATCATAGACTCGTATTAATAACATCGTACAGCATATATAGGTTATGTTTATTGAATATTTCACCCACTTGTATGGGCATTATACAGGGAGTGGAGAGGGAGGTTCCCTCCACACCATACACACACACTACCACCAAGAACATTCTGGAATACTGCCTGGGGTTATTACCACTCAGAATATTCCCGGGGATGACCGGTCATTCCCCGAAATTCAGGCGAAGCGACCACTCGCGTATTTTAAGTCTCGTTGACATGGGACTACTTTCTGTCCGCGGAGGCTTCTCCCCGGAAGTGACAGCATCACCGCGGCGGAATACACCCCGCCGGGCCACTTTCGGTCACGTGACCGCAAGTGTAACCTTTGCCAGAACTATAGTGAGACTTCCGTTATATGCAATTTGTTTAGGTCAATGAACGTCAAGATCCCCTCTTATTACTACTATTAGGAGTTTACAGTATATTCCAATCACTGGAAGTTAAAACGGCTGTAGAATATATTTCAATATTCTATTATCCTCATCATTTTCAAAACAGAATGTTAATTTAAAATTGGAGAAATTGCTGAAACATAGTGCTTACGAGTGGCAATTTTTGTTTAAGAAATATATAAATGGTTGCATTATAGAATAATTAATAGAATTGTAACTACTAATATTTAGCGCACAAATTAGATGCGAACATCAGTAATCTATGTACCCTTTTGCGCAGAATCTCCAGAAATTCTAATTCGCCTTTTTGGGCAAAGCAAAGTAATAAATCTAATTTTTGGAAAGAAATCGCGAAATGGATGACGCTAACTCTCTGCCGAAAAGATAAACTTACGACTAATAGGATCAGAAAATAAACCATTGAACTACTTACTGATTGGTATAAAAAATAAGATTATGAACAAAACCCCGAATTTAGAGATTGTCTTGAAGAACTTAAACTATCTGTATGAAATAGACAAATTTATAGGATACAAATTCGAACCGACAGAGCCGGTGTGGAGGCTAAGAATGTCCGCTGGCCAAGAGTGTCCGGCCACTATAGATTCTAACCCAGCGAGGCCACTTTTCTCCACATTGGGGACAACTGTCCATCCTTGGTTGGAATAGAAAAGGATATGAAAAGAAACACTAATCACCAGGACATTCTTATCCATCACACCGGCACCGGATCCGACGCGATAATCATTTGGGTCACTCGACACATACGATATTGGAGCATAAACAGATCATTATAAACTAGATGTATAAACTAGACTATATGCATACAGGGGGACCTATCTGGACTATATACGCCAATTGAAATCAATACCAGATCAGTGGAAAAAATAATCTTGACACCACTTTCTACTAAAGAAGTAAATATCCTAAGGCTCGGAATCGAAAACAGGACTTTGGCGAAGCAAGGAATCGGATGCAATATATTTTATGATATAATAAACAAAGCAGACATTAGATTAGAACAAAACGCAACTACATGTAGCAAATGGAACCTAGTCCTAAACAATCAAGACACCATTAACTGCGAAGACATCTACTTAAGCAACATTGCCTGTACGAGTGAGACAAAATTAAGTGATTTTCAATACAGAATATTACACAGAGCCTTCTGTACCAATGTTTTTCTTCACAAAATTGGGAGACAAGACAACAATTCATGTTCATACTGTAATACAGAGGAGACAACAGAATATTTGCTTATATTATGTCCAGTTGTACAAGCATTGTGATCTGACACAGGGATACCGCCAAATTACAAGGTAATTTTTCCGAAGACAAACAGGTATTAGGATGGGGCAGACATCAATATCTCTTGAATATATATATAAATAATAAATAACATTTACCGTTACCTAAGAATGAAGAATTGAAGCTATTAATGTTGCAAAATGTATATAGAATTGAATGAATATTTTTATTGTCTAAGTATACGTTTTATATGATGTACACCACACCATTTATTGTTTGAATTTCTCTTATTAATACTGGCGATGCGAAAACACAGAAATATTATGAATAATATCAGTATTTTTATACAGTATGGTATCAGTAACCATTAAGCAGATGTCTTGTTTGTTTTGTTATTATTACAAAATATTCAGAAATATGCACAATCTATTGCTGATTAAAATTGTGTTGAAATATCGAACACTTGATAGCATAATAGATGTATGTGTTGTATGGTATTGTAATGCATTGTGCTGTATCACCTTTTATGTATTCAAACAGATATGTATATCCAGAACAGTGTCCAGCACAATGACAAGTGGGGAACCGTCTTTTGTCCTAGAAGCGGGTGAGGGTGAGGGGGATTGAGGCGCTGTACCGAGAACCAGCTGTCTAGAGAGACATGGGAGTTTCACCTATCGAGAAGCCTGGATCAAGGGGTACCAGACCACTATTAAAAATAGTGCCGATCCGTTAGGCAACCTCTGCCAGAGAAGTGAATTGTTTTCAATATTTTTTCCAGTCTCTGTTGCGAGGAATAATTGAAGGCCAGTGGTAGTGATTGGAGTATGGTATATGTATGGTTCCGCTGTCGGTTTGATTTTAACTCAAGGCCTAATAAGGAGTTACTAAGAGGGACTATTTGGGTGCCTGTGCACCGCTTTCTGAAAGCAGAGAAAAAAGCCAAAATTATGACGTCATTTGTAGGAGCGCGCATAACTCAAAATTTCAATGGGCGACCCCCGTCAAGAAGTCTGTCCGGTTGTAGTACTTGAATTAAAGTACTTCTGGCCGAAATATGGAAGTCGAGACTTTTTTTTAAATATATTTTTATTCCATTTTGATTTCCATTTGAAATTTCATTTAGTTTTTGACAGATTTAACTTGGACATTTATATACACACTCAAACAAAGACAAAGACTTACTACATACATACATACATACATAAAATACATATATATATACAAAACACATATTTACACACACATGCATTCATGCATACGGATACATTTTCATGTTAACAAATATTCACATTACAAGTTTAGGCCACACCCGGCCTTTGATAATATAAAGAATAGTGTAGAGACATAAGCATGTACGTGTATGTATGCAAACATGCACGTCCATACCTACTTTCATAATAATGTAAATATGTAAATAGAGCATCATATCCTACTATCCATTCTCATCACGTTTCTGTCAAGAATATTTTGCTGCTGGTACCATCTATTCGTTTATTTACATAGTACTAAAGAAATTGTCAAAAAGTATCCATTTGTTATGAAAGGAATCCATTTTATGATCCAAATTTGCAATATCTTTTTCTATTATTAGAATTTGATAGTTTCGCGTTGTAAATATATTCTTTGGTGAGCAGCGTCAGTGTATTCATGCTCTTTTGATATTTTCCCCAACCTAAAATAATATTTTCTGCATTGATATTGCCTCTAAGCCCAGCAGTAATTTTACACCAATTTCCCATCTCCCGCCAAAATGTCGAAACCCTGTCACACTCGACGAATGCCTGTTCAATTGTTTCTCTATTGTTGATACAATTTTCGCAGAGATCATTATCTGCTTTTCCTATTTTATATAAAAAAGATTTTGTACTCAATAGTCTATTCAAAAATCTATATTGAAAGTCTCTGAGTTTGGTAGAAATGGTACTCGTAAAAATACTGCTGAACACATTGCCCCACTGTATGCTCCCCTCCTTTTTTAAATACATTTCCCATTTGTTGCAGGCTGTAGCAAAAATACATTGATCGTTGTTAAGTATATCGTAGTAGCTCCTACATCCCTTCACTTGTCCCACCAGTAGTTCCATGTATTGCGATATAGGGGGGTCTGTTTCGTTAATTGATGAATAATTTACTTCCAATTTTTGTTTCCATTGTCGGGGTATGGACTGTACTAAGTTTATGTAATCTAGAAAGGTTCCTTTTATCCCGTAGGCTGTCTTAAAGTTTCGAAAGTTCATTACTTTGCCATCTTTGCCGATTATATCTCTAATAAATCTAATACCGTGGTTATACCAGTTCTCTATGAATAAGTTTGAATCACGGAAGTTGCAATTGTACCACAGTGGTTCTTTAAACATATGTAACGTACTTTTTTCTTTCATAGCTCGTTGGACATTGTACCACGACTGGAAAGTATCTTTCCAGGAGGGATTTTCGATATTTCTTATGACCACTTTGAGATATTCTGGTCCAAGACAACAAATCTTCTCATAATATTCTCCATCTATGATATTTTGCCATTTGCCACTTTGTAGAATCAATTTCTGCATCCAAGAAGACTTTAATGATTGTATAAAATATTTCAGATTAGTCATTCTCAATCCGCCGTTTTTGTAGTCTTGGGATATAATAACTCGTGTTATCCTATCTGCGCCCCCATTCCATATGAACTTGAAGAGGATGGAATTCAAATCTTTAATATCACTGTCTGGAGGATTTAGTAGGGAAGTGAAGAGATGTACAAGCTTTGACAAGGCCAGAGATTTAACAACTGTTATTTTACCAAGTAGGGTTAAGTTTCTTAGTTTCCATTTACTGAGTTCTCTTTTGAGGTTGTTTAACTTAGAAATGTAATTAATTTTCCATATATCATGAAAGTCTATAGAACTGAACTTTATACCCAATACTGTCAATTCATTAACCCAGGATAGTTTAATTTCTTCACAGATATTGATTTCTGAACCACTCAGGCAACCGATCCACATTGCGTTTGTCTTTTCAATATTGATTTTCAAACCAGAATATTCGTAAGAGTCTCTTAGTCAATTTAATGATTCTCTTAGAGATTTTTCCGAACCGTCAAGGATTAGCTGGGTATCATCTGCGTATTGGCTAATTTTGTATTCGGCATTGTTTATCCAGATTCCACTGACACCTGTGTTGTCCCTGATCCTCCCTTAAGTCGAGACTTAATTAATCAATCGAGGAGATGCAATTACGTTAACAGTTTTTAACATTGCCGCCAATGTAAATTTTAATAGTGGTCTGGACCCTAAAAGGGTTGCGTTTTCCGCTGATGTTGGGATCACTTGGTGTTGAAAAATGGACAATGGATAAGGCAGACCACGCAAAGTTAGGTATTTTTGGTTGAATTATGAAGTGTTTTAGTAAAATGTGAGAAAGGCCAGGCAACGTGAGGGCGGAGACGGCGTGTGGCTTTGTCTTTAGAACATTTGACGCTATTTTTGTGTGATTTGGTTACAGATTATTCGCGGTTATTTTTTAAATTTTACAGTTGTCTGCTATATATATCGCTCGCTATAATATGCTATTGGGGCATGCTTCAAAGTTATGCCTGGAGAATACCCGTAACTAATCGAGGAATCGGGGGATTCCTATAGCTGTCCCCTGAAAAGGCCAAAATTATCAGAATATTGGTACATTGGCCGACAGGGGTAGTGTTCTTTAAACCCCTATTCAGCCCCAGTTGAAGCGACTCTATTCATCACTGCTTCAATCAGCCACGTAATGTTGAATGATGACAAGGGACTCCGCTAACAGTGCTCCAGCCGCTGGACGGAGGCTATATTGTATAGTTTTAACTAGACACACCTCAATTTTTCCATGTTTTGCATGGATTAATGGACATTTGGTCATATTTAGCCGAGCTCGAGAACACGAGATAATAGCCGAAGTGGTTAGGGATTACCTTAAGTGACTTTTTCCGTGATAATAAAGTGTTTGGCTTGAATAGATACGTTCGTTCTCGGCTAATGGCGAACAAAAATGGCAGGGGTCAACCTTTATTGGTGTACTTGGTTGGGGGGTGGGGTCAGAATTCGTTGTATAATTGAAACGCGCTGTTCTTCAGCTGCAACTTCTGTGATTTTATTTGACCAGAAATAGTTTGTCCGTAAAACAGTTCCAAATTTCACAGTTTCACGATTCTGTTTTTATGAAAAAACCAAACATTAATCTTAAAAATTGATCAAAATAAGCGGTTTTGGGGGGTACCATTGTAAAAAAAATCACCATAAATCATGAGAAAGGCTAAAGAGGTCGTTTCAGGTGTTGAAATGTGGGCAAATGGGAGGAGCATCTTAGTAATTACTATTTGGGGCTCTGGTGATGGCTGCTCGAGTCACACATGATAACATTGTTGACCCATGAATTTGCCTGAGGAAGTGAAAAAGTGTTGTATTTAGGTTGTGGTACATGAATTCGAAGCCCCATAATTCGTCAACCGCTCAGCGAATCTCACTGAAATTTCTCACATTTTCTAGACAGTCAACAAGGAATACCCATGCCTAGTTTGAAGGTGATTGAGCAAAATTACCTACTCTAGTAGGTACCAGACCACTATTAAAAATAGTGCCGATCCGTTAACCCCTTTAGGCAACCTCTGCCAGAGAAGTGAATTGTTTTCAATATTTTTTCCAGTCTCTGTTGCGAAGAATAATTGAAGGCCAGTGGTAGGTGATTGGAGTATGGTATGTGTGTGGTTCCGCTGTGAGTTTGATTTTAACTCAAGGCCTAATAAGGAGTTACTAAGAGGGATTATTTGGGTGCCTGTGCACCGCTTTCTGAAAGCAGAGAAAAAAGCCCAAATTATGACGTCATTTGTAGGAGCGCCCATAACTCAAAATTTCAATGGGCTACCCCCGTCAAGAAGTCTGTCCGGTTGTAGTACTTGAATTAAAGTACTTCTGGCCGAAATATGGAAGTCGAGACTTAATTAATCAATCGAGGAGATGCAATTACGTTAACAGTTTTTAACATTGCCGCCAATGTAAATTTTAATAGTGGTCTGGACCCTAAAAGGGTTGCGTTTTCCGCTGATGTTGGGATCACTTGGTGTTGAAAAATGGACAATGGATAAGGCAGACCACGCAAAGTTAGGTATTTTTGGTTGAATTATGAAGTGTTTTAGTAAAATGTGAGAAAGGCCAGGCAACGTGAGGGCGGAGACGGCGTGTGGCTTTGTCTTTAGAACATTTGACGCTATTTTTGTGTGATTTGGTTACAGATTATTCACGGTTGTTTTCTAAATTTTACAGTTGTCTGCTATATATATCGCTCGCTATAATATGCTATCGGGGCATGCTTCAAAGTTATGCCTGGAGAATACCCGTAACTAATCGAGGAATCGGGGGATTCCTATAGCTGTCCTCTGAAAAGGACAAAATTATCAGAATATTGGTACATTGGCCGACAGGGGTAGTGTTCTTTAAACCCCTATTCAGCTCCAGTTGAAGCGACTCTATTCATCACTGCTTCAATCAGCCGCGTGATGTTGAATGATGACAAGGGACTCCGCTAACAGTGCTCCAGCCGCTGGACGGAGGCTATATTGTATAGTTTTAACTAGACACACCTCAATTTTTCCATGTTTTGGATGGATTAATGGACATTTGGTCATATTTAGCCGAGCTCGAGAACACGAGATAATAGCCGAAGTGGTTAGGGATTACCTTAAGTGACTTTTTCCGTGATAATAAAGTGTTTGGCTTGAATAGATACGTTCGTTCTCGGCTAATGGCGAACAAAAATGGCAGGGGTCAACCTTTATTGGTGTACTTGGTTGGGGGTGGGGTCAGAATTCGTTGTATAATTGAAACGCGCTGTTCTTCAGCTGCAACTTCTGTGATTTTATTTGACCAGAAATAGTTTTTCCGTAAAACAGTTCCAAATTTCACAGTTTCACGATTCTGTTTTTATGATAAAACCAAACATTAATCTTAAAAATTGATCAAAATAAGCGGTTTTGGGGGTACCATTGTAAAAAAATCACCATAATTCATGAGAAAGGCTAAAGAGGTCGTTTCAGGTGTTGAAATGTGGGCAAATGGGAGGAGCATCTTAGTAATTACTATTTGGGGCTCTGGTGATGGCTGCTCGAGTCACACATGATAACATTGTTGACCCATGAATTTGCCTGGGGAAGTGAAAAAGTGTTGTATTTAGGTTGTGGTACATGACTTCGAAGCCCCATAATTCGTCAACCGCTCAGCGAATCTCACTGAAATTTCTCACATTTTCTAGCCAGTCAACAAGGAATACCGATGCCTAGCTTGAAGGTGATTGAGCAAAATTACCTACTCTAGTAGGTACCAGACCACTATTAAAAATAGTGCCGATCCGTTAACCCCTTTAGGCAACCTCTGCCAGAGAAGTGAATTGTTTTCAATATTTTTTCCAGTCTCTGTTGCGAGGAATAATTGAAGGCCAGTGGTAGGTGATTGGAGTATGGGGCCATTGCAATTTTAAAACACACCCCCCCGGTGGATGGTTTTCTGAATGTACCCCCCCGGGTAAATTCTTTTTTTTTGACCGACTCCCCCTCCCCCCTAATATATTTATGAGGCAAAGAATACCCTCACCCCATAATAAAATTGTAGTCCACACACCCTCCCTCACTAATAATAACTGTTTTTGACCTCCCGAAATACATTTCACACCGACTCCCCCCCCCCAAATAACTAAACCATCCACCCTGCCTATGAAGTCAAATGAATCCTTTTAAAAGTACCCGGTGAATGGTTTTCAAAAATACACCCCCTCCCAATATATTTACTTGTTTACCCCCCCATATATTTCAGGGTTATGAATACCCCCCCAATATATTTCAGGGTTATGAATACCCCCCCATATATTTGATGGCAATGGACAACCCCCAATATGTTTCGGGTAATGAAGACCCCCTCCCCCCGCCCAATATATTTCCGGGGTTTGAATACCCCGCCCCCTCTATTTTCAAGGTTTTAGGCTTTTATTTCCAGTTTTAATATTTGGTGGGTGGATATATATTGAGGAGACGATGTGTCATTTACCACATTGATCCAACATTGCAGTTGCCATGGCAACCAAATTGTGATTTCATTTTGTGCGAACTGTCATTTTCGTGTCCGGTATATGGACCTATTCGACTGATACATGTATTCTTCAAACTTAGACATGGTGGGTGGATAGCATTTCAGCTCTGAATAGGAGAAAAGATTCCAGGAAAACAGCCTTTAGAAATTTCTTTGCCATTTGAATTCATGATGAATAAACGCCCCTTAAGTTACTGCAGGGAAACCAGTGGTTTGATATGTCAGTTACCTTAACCGAATATTAAAACTTTACCAATCGTTAATCAGTGCTTGGTTGATTTGGATTCCATTGAATCTATTGGTCTTTGAAATTTTGCCTTAAAATCTAGGTTAGATAACAATTTGTGATAGATGAAATGAGAATTTAGATTCCACCGTCAAGATTTGTTCTGTCTGTCACACTTAAATCTAAATTCTAAACTGGATAATTTTCCGCAAAAGACTGCTTTGGTCTTTCATGCTCCATATAAGCATGGAATTGTCAACACCATCATAATGATATGCCACCAGGAATCAACCTCTGTTCAAGTTAATTGAGTACTAGCTCAACCAAAAATACCAGTTAAAAAGGCAGATCAAAAATGCCAACAGCTTTCATTCTAATTGTTCAAAAATGTTTGAAAAATAGAAACTCACAACTGATGTGTTAAATAATTTTACATTGTTCATTGTCAGGCAACACATGCCTACTAGAAACTTTGGAGAAGAGTAAATAATTCATACGGACACCATTAATATCAGTTGGCGAGAAAATATGCCCATTGATAGAAATAATATTAGCAAATTAATCAGCAACTTCAAAAGAGTTGCCACTTTCCTATTATTTGTCATGGCCATTCCATAAAATCAGATGTATTCCACTGATTGAACTCAGTTCATACATAGATAGATCATATATCAAAATGTGCCGCATTTATATTTTACACCAGTTTCTAATTCTCTTACTGCATTAGACCCTAATTATACTTCATATAGGCCTACAATACAGGTAAAACAGTATTATACATATGCCATGATGATTCAAAGAGGGGATATGAGGGCATTTGTAAGAGGGCAGTATCCTGAGATATGAGTGTGGGATTTGAGTAAACAGATACTTGACCTACTTCAGGTCATGTCCACTGATTAATATCTAGTTGGCCGTAATGGGGTATGGAGTGGCTTGACATCTGTTAGCCAGCCAGCCAGCCAACATGGTCTTAATCTATCAGTTTGTTGACACTTGACCACTCTTAGATAAATTTGTCTCAGCAGGACACACATTTTATTACCTTTCAAATACAGGTCTTGGTTACATGTATGTACTGCCTGGGTGAAATAATTTCAGCCTAGGATTACTGGGTTCTTTAATCTCCTGCAATTATTTCTGTCAGCGATTTTGATCAGATACATGCACATTGGGCACAGAATAGCACAGCACAGCAGGAAGATCTTCGCTGATTTTCCAATTATTGTTCAAGAGGTCTCTTGAAAATACAGTGTTTTCATTTTATTAGGATGGGGAAAATGACAGCAGATATTTGCAGATAAAATATTGACCATTATCCAGTTAGGTTTGGGCAGCCAAATTAGTGAAATTACCATATATCATATTTCACTGAATGGAAATGCTGGGGCTTTATTTTCGCACCTTTCCAAAAAATGCAAAATTAGCGCCCACAGGACTGGGACAAAAGTTAACAAGAGCCCAAGGGGCTTCAATATATGATCGTATATATGGAATTACATTGGTCCAAATTGCAAGGTTGTTTATTAGCCTTGATTCCAATTGGTAGTCAGATCTTATATTGAATGATAAATTAAAATGGGCTTAACTCTTGGTAACTAGTTGACCTTGAAACAAGAGCCGAGAGCTCACATACCCCACACTGAAATCGACAGTCGTCAAACACAAAAAAATAGTAGTTTTCCTGCAAATGGATTCCTTTCAGCTGAGAGAATTTTTCATGAAGGTTGAAGAAAGTGATGAAGTAAACCTTGTTTGTCCTTGAGTTAATAAACAGGTATTAAGCTCATAAAGGACCCCTCTCCCCGTTAAATTCATAAATGTATGGTTTTTATTACCCCTCGGCCATTTTGGTTCGGGGTATTGTCGTTGCCATGTACGTCCGTTCGTCTGTCCGTCCGTCCCTACGTCCGTCCATCCGTTAACGCATTTTAGGCAAAACCACTTGAGACACAACCACCAAATTTTCAACACTCATTTATCTAGTGCTAAGTCAGACGCCTATTGAAAGTGGCTTCCCTCGGCCCATATTTTACAGAGTTCTGCCCCTTTACAGATATATTAATTTTTATTTCTGTCCTATATGCCTGAATGCAACCAATTATATCTGCAGAACTGTGTTCGGTATAGCTACTATATTTTGGAAACTTATTTATATTGTTGTATTCTACAAGCCAACAAAGGATTACTCACCTCAGCTTATGGAGTTATGCCCCTTTCGGATGTAATAATCTCCGATTTTGTTATCTGTAGTTGAAAGTACAAGTTATATCTGCAGATCCGTGTTCGGTACAGCTTATTCGTCTCGGTTCTTATTTTACAGTAGTGCTAAGTCAGACGCCTATCGAAAGTGGCTCCCCTCGGCCCACACTTTACAGAGTTATGCCCCTTTACTGATATATTCATTTCTATTTCTGTCCTATATGCCTGAATGTAACCAACTATATCTGCAGAACTGTGTTCGGTATAGCTACTATATTTTGGAAACTTATTTATTTTGTTGTATTCTACAAGCCAACAAAGGATAACTCGCCTCGGCTTATGGAGTTATGCCCCTTTCGGATGTAATAATCTCCAATTTTGGTATCTGTAGCTGAATGTACAAGTTAAATCTGCCGATCCATGTTCGGTACAGCTTATTCGTCTCGGTTCTTATTTTACAGAGTGCTAAGTCAGACGCCTATCGAAAGTGGCTCCCCTCGACCCATATTTTACAGAGTTATGCCCTATATGCCCTATATGCTCTATTTCTGTCCTATATGCCTGAATGTACTACCGATATATCTTGATCATCCCACATAGAACTATCTCTTCCCCAATTTACACTACACATGGGTCACAATCACTTGGGGAAAGCCGAGGGGTTTTGATTAGATCAATCTCATGTTTCACAACCGCTTAACTAAATGTAGCTGTTTCAAACATGGGAGACAACTCCACAGAACAAATGCCATATACATGTAGGGAGAGAACTCTGAATATTCCAACCTAACACATATAGTCAGCTAAACTTGATTCAGTTTTGGGGGACTGTGACCTTGACCTTTGACAAATTGATCTAAAAATGTATGGCTACTCTTTGCCATGCGAGTAAGATATACTCAAAGTTCGGTACCATTCCATACCTTGAAACTAGAGATATCGCATGGACAACAAATGTTAATGGATGAATGGACAGAACGCAACATCGCATTACACGACCTCGTCTTCGACAGGCATATGTAAATGTTACTTTTACTGATTTCTTGATTTTGGGGTCACAGTGACCTTAACCTATTACCCACATTTTGGTATGTAACGCATCATGTCCCTCTAATGTATCTACGGGCAGAAAAAAAGTTATTTTCAATGATTTCCTGATTTTGGGGTCACAGTGACCTTGACCTTTGACCTCGACCTAAATGTTGATACATGACACATCGTTTTCCCTCAATGTATCAATGGAGACAATAAATCATTATTTTTATGAATTTCATAATTTTGGGGGCCACAGTGACCTTGACGTTCGGCCTTGACCTACATTTTGATACGTGACACAGCAGGTCCCCCTAATGTATCTACTGACACTCAATTTTCGAGTCTCCACCTACCGTATCCAATCACAAAAAAAATTGCAACTGTGGATAGAAAACATTCACAGATATAGACCGGACACGAACACTTCAGTGATTTCCTGTTTTTCAGGCCAGTGACCTTTGACCTCTGACCTCGGCCTTCATGTTGGTACGCGACACATCATCTCCCCGTAGGGTATCCACTCACCAAAAACTGGAACTGTGGATAGAAAACTGTCCCAGATATGGACCGGACACGAGGAACGGACAGACGGACGGAAACTGCCATCACATAATACGTCCAACTTTTGGCAGGCGTATAAAAATGGATCATTTGACCAAAACAATACTTTTCTCCAGCAGCTAGAAGCTGATTGGGGATCCTGAATTCAGTGAACAAGCAAGCCAAAGCAATGGTACTACTTTCTGAGGGTGAAAATTACTAATGCAGTAAACAGGTTCCTGGGTTGACTTGCACTACAGAGCCTCAATTAGATGGTAGAGCACTGCTGATAAAGGGTCCTCCTATCGTATGCTCCAAAAGGGCCTCAACTCGTTCTAATAGACATACAACTACAAATGTAGTGTATACATGTGGTAGCACCTAAAAGGTGCAACAACCCCTAAGCCAGACAGTTTCAGTCTGTATATTGGTACTCAATGAATGGAAAATGCAGATTTGGTTGAATGCAGTCTAAGATGAGCAGATATTTTTTTGGAGTCATATAGAAAGTGATCGTATAACATTATTTTCGTTATTTTGGGATTACACTCTCTTAATATAGCACAGATACCAGTGCTGAACATTTGGCTGACCCCATGCAGGATTGAACCAACAACCACCAAAATAAGGTACCTGATCACCAGCGCTGCATGTCAGCGATCTTAACCACTCGACCAACCACCAGCATACATCTACATGTAGTATATTCTATAGCATATTTCAGGCGAGCTCAGATTAATAGCCTTGCTACATGTACCATATCTACGTTCAGTTTCTTTTAATACCACACTTGTAATTAAGCTTGAGCACAAATTATATTGGGCAATTGGCTTTATAGGCTACACGGGAGTCACTACTCAAGAAAATAACAATACCAATCAGTATATACAACAGTGGAGAGATGTTGAAATGGATAGATTAGTCGAAGTTATCTCTTTGATACTTTGGTAATTTATCAGGTGCCATGAAAAGATTGAGCAAATATAATTCCTTACATGCTATCTATATCCATGCATGGTGATATTGAATGCAGGGAGGATATAGTCAGAGCTTCTGATTAGCACTATGATTGAGTATGGGGTGATCGCTAACTGTGTAGCAGAAATTATGTGCAGAAAGTACATGTGTGGGTAGGGTGCAGGATCAAAACCCAGAAGTCACTTGTTGAGATCTCAGAATGATTTAGCTCTGTCCTATGGGCAGCCAAAGTGCTTTTTATTCGAGAATTTCCGATATCGGAAATTGAATTCCCGATATCGGAATTAAAATTTCCGATATCGGAAATTCATGACCTTCAATTTCCGATATCGGAAATTGAATTCTCCATATCGGAAATTCAATTTCCGATATTGGAAATTGCAATTCCCGATATCGGAAATTAGAATTTTCGATATCGGAAATTGAATTCCGATATCGGGAATTGCAATTCCCGATATCGGAAATTCAATTCCCGTTATCGGAAATGCAGTTTCCGATATCGCAAATTGTCACTGAATTTTCGATATCGGAAATTGCAACTCTAGGGTGCACTCCACACTTGCCACGGTTTCGTACAAAGTGGTGTCTCCCTAATTTTATAACAAGGAAGATCGCCCGATTTTGACAGCAAGGTAATTCTTCTTACCTTTGTACTAACTGATATCTATAGTATCACCCTGCTGGACGTAACCATTTCTCCAAACGAGGATATAATAATTGCTTGTTGATCGCACCCACTCGCCACTACAGAGTTAATCGTGTCCGGAATTGAATATCTGGCGGACCAAAATTTGCACTTTTTCGGGAAGCGAAAATGATGATTCCTTTATGGCGATAAAATTTCACAAAAAGCGAGTAGGTCGACCCCCTGTTTTTTTCGCCATTTTAAATTGTCCTTTGGAGGGGAAACACTTTAACATACATAAAAAGAAAATCATTTCATACGTTTTCGCTGGGTTGCGGGTAGAATTTGACACATTTTCATATATTTTATGGAGTTTGTCAGAAAAATTGAAAAAGGGTTACGGAGGATTGCACGTCTTTCCTTTTCAATTTCAATAGCTCACAAGTCACCTGAAACAAGGGCACGAGTGTGCCCATTTAGAAAATATATACTTTTACAAGGTTTTTGTTAAAGATTTTACATCTATTTATGGCCGAAGATTCGAAACCATGCCTGTTTTTAGCCGCACATCATTTAGGTGTGGAATGCACCCCTAGATTTTGTAAAGCTTCCAGAGCGTTCATTTCCGATATCGGAAATTCGGTGACAATTTCCGATATGGGAAATTCTATTTCCGATATCGGAAATTGAATTCCCGATATGGGAAATTCTATTTCCGATATCGAAAATTGTCACTGAATTTCCGATATCGAAAATTCTAATTCCCGATATCGGAAATTCTATTTCCGATATCGAGAATTGCAATTTCCGATATCGGGAATTGAATTCCCGATATCGGAAATTCGGAATAAAAAGCACTTGTATATTCACCATAGAGATGGATTATATGTATAATATATTGACTAAGGCAGGCAATCTATTGCTTTATTCAATAATTTCAATTTATGTCCTATAATGCGCTATATTCATTCCAAAATCAGACAAAATGTTGCATTTTGCTTTGTTTCATTCACAAATATTAAATATATAATCTGAATTAGGTTTTGTATACAGAATCATCAACCAAAATCTTCAATAACGCTTTTCTTTATTCGGTTTAAGAATATAAATTGAATTATTTTAGGCCATATATTCTCAAAATTATTGAATATTTTTGTGACCAATTATTGAATGGTTTTTCTCATCATTCAATATATTATAATGTGCTCAGATTCGACCAGCCAATCAAAGCAGACGAGAAACAAACTGCTAACAACAGGGACATTCTCAAACTCAATATATAATCGCTGACACAGTGGCCAGGTTAAAAGCATGACCCATTGTGTCTCATTTTACCCAAACACTTCATGCATCCTGGGTTTATGGAGGAATACATAGAGAATGTGGACCTTGTAGCTTGGGTTTATATATAAATACATATCATTTGGACCATGTGGCCTACTACAGCTGACTAGGCTCCATGTTTAGACGATTTTGGAAAATTCTGCGCTTGAAAGCCAAATTAGTTGGGTAACCCAGTTTTGTACCTCCCCCCATTCATTTAACGGTACAATGTACATTTAGGCTTCATGAGTGCTAAATATTGCATGTACATCTTTGGCAATAACGGGAATTTGTAAATAACAATTAAGGTACATGTAATTTACTACAGGCATATTCTGTACATGTGCTATTACATCATCAAGTTTAATATTACATGTATAAAATATAAATCCCTGATATCTTATAAAATGAATCAAAGTTAAGCAGGGATGCAGGTGAACCCTCCATGCCCCATGTTCCCAAAAATCTGGAGCTCTCAAAATAGCGAGAGAGCATTGAACGAAGCAATGTATACATTCATTTCCAGTATTGTGGCAGTGTATTAATGGGGAAGATTTTGGGAACTGGGGACATATAGATCTGGAATCAACCAAGTACATGTTGAACTCTATTTAAATGGACATGCAGCTATATACATGTAGTTGTAACTAAGACAGATTAAAGGGGAGAGAAGTCTACCTCAATATTTCCTGCGAGACGGCAAAAAGGGGAGAGAAATCTACCTCAACATATTCGGCGAATGTATAGAGGAGAGAAAACCTTACCTCACGACAGGACGACAGTGCGACAGTCTCCAAACTACCTTACTAAAGACTGAATTAAGGGCGAGAGAAATCTGAATCAATATATTCTGTCAGAGGCGATAAAGGGGGGAGAATTCTACCAAGATCTACTCGGTGAAGGGATGGATAGTGGAGAGAAAAACTTACCTCACGACAGGACGACAGTCTCCAAGCTCACCTACTGAAGACGGAATAAAGGCAGGGAGAGAAATCTACATCAATATTTCCTGCGAGACCGCAAAAAGGGGAGAGAAATCTACCTTAACATATTCGGCGAATGTATAGAGGAGAGAAAACCTTACCTCACGACAGGACGACAGTGCGACAGTCTCCAAGCTACCTTACTAAAGACAGAAGTATGGGGGAGAGAAATTTGAATCAATATATTCTGTGAGAGGCGATAAAGGGGAGAGAATTCTACCAAGATCTATTCGGTGAGGGGGGGGGGGGGGATTTGGCTTAATGTCACACTCAAGTTTGTTTCACTCATATGGTGACAGTCAGTTTGGTTGGTGGAGGAAGCCGGAGAACCCGGAGAGAACCACCGCCCTTCGGCAAGTAACTGACAAACTTTTTACACATGGACCAGCTGGGCTCGAACCCGTGCCGGTTCATCGGTGTGAGGCTAGCGGTCACCAGCGAAGCGCCTTAGACCACTCGGTGAAGGGAAGGATAGTGGAGAGAAAAACCTACCTCATGACAGGACGACAGTGCGACAGTCTCCAAGCTCATGTACTGAAGGCGGAATAAAGGGGAGAGAAATCTACCTCAATATATCCTGCGAGATGGCAAAGAGGGGAGACAATACCTCAACATATTCGGCAAATGTATAGAGGAGAGAAAACCTTACCTCACGATAGGACGACAGTGCGACAGTCTCCAAGCTCACGTACTGAAGACGGAATAAAGGCAGGGAGAGAAATCTACATCAATATTTCCTGCGAGACGGCAAAAAGGGGAGAGAAATCTACTTCAACATATTCGGCGAATGTATAGAGGAGAGAAAACCTTACCTCACGACAGGACGACAGTGCGACAGTCTCCAAGCTACCTCACCGAAGACAGAATTAAAGGGGAGAGAAATCTGAATCAATATACTCTGTGAGAGGCGATAAAGGGGAGAGAAATCTAACTCAATATCTTCTGTGAATGGATGGATAGAGGAGAGAAAGACTTACCTCATGACAGTATGACAGTGCGACAGTTTCCAAGCCCCTGTACCAAAGACGGATTAAAGGGGAGAGAAATCTACCTCAATATTTCCTGCGAGACGGCAAAAAGGGGAGAGAAATCTACCTCAACATATTCGGCGAATGTATAGAGGAGAGAAAACCTTACCTCACGACAGGACGACAGTGCGACAGTCCCCAAGCTACCTTTAATAAAGACGGAATTAAGGGGGAGAGAAATCTGAATCAATATATTCTGTGAGAGGCGATAAAGGGGGGAGAATTCTACCAAGATCTATTCGGTGAAGGGAAGGATAGTGGAGAGAAAAACTTAACCTCACGACAGGACGACAGTGCGAGTCTCCAAGGTCACGTACTGAAGGCGGAATAAAGGGGAGAGAAATCTACATCAATATTTCCTGCGAGATGCCAAAAAGGGGAGACAATACCTCAACATATTCGGCAAATGTATAGAGGAGAGAAAACCTTACCTCACGACAGGACGACAGTGCGACAGTCTCCAAGCTCACCTACTGAAGACGGAATAAAGGCAGGGAGAGAAATCTACATCAATATTTCCTGCGAGACCGCAAAAAAGGGAGAGAAATCTACCTCAACATATTCGGCGAATGTATAGAGGAGAGAAAACCTTACCTCACGACAGGACGACAGTGCGACAGTCTCCAAGCTACCTTACTAAAGACGGAATTAAGGGGGAGAGAAATCTGAATCAATATATTCTGTGAGAGGCGATAAAGGGGAGAGAATTCTACCAAGATCTATTCGGTGAAGGGATGGATAGTGGAGAGAAAAACTTACCTCACGACAGGACGACAGTGCGACAGTCTCCAAGCTCACGTACTGAAGGCGGAATAAAGGGGAGAGAAATCTACCTCAATATTTCCTGCGAGATGGCAAAAAGGGGAGACAATACCTCAACATATTCGGCAAATGTATAGAGGAGAGAAAACCTTACCTCACGACAGGACGACAGTGCGACAGTCTCCAAGCTCACGTACTGAAGGCGGAATAAAGGGGAGAGAAATCTACCTCAATATTTCCTGCGAGATGGCAAAAAGGGGGAGACAATACCTCAACATATTCGGCGAATGTATAGAGGAGAGAAAAACTTACCTCACGACAGGACAGCCTCCAAGCTACCTTACCTCACGACAGGACGACAGTGCGACAGTCTCCAAGCTACCTTTAATAAAGATGGAATTAAGGGGGAGAGAAATCTGAATCAATATATTCTGTGAGAGGCGATAAAGGGGGGAGAATTCTACCAAGATCTACTCGGTGAAGGGATGGATAGTGGAGAAATCTACCTCAACATATTCGGCGAATGTATAGAGGAGAGAAAACCTTACCTCACGACAGGACGACAGTGCGACAGTCTCCAAGCTACCTTACTAAAGACGGAATTAAGGGGGAGAGAAATCTGAATCAATATATTCTGTGAGAGGCGATAAAGGGGAGAGAATTCTACCAAGATGTATTCGGCGAAGGGATGGATAGTGGAGAGAAAAACTTACATCAAACAGGACGACAGTGCGACAGTCTCCAAGTTCACGTACTGAAGACGGAATACAATATATACAGTGTTGAAGAACAGAAGGTCTTGATGAATGAAACGCAATCCCCAAATACAAGTTTTATCTTCCTTCTGTCATGCGATGCCACTACTTAGTGCACATAATTTAGCTAATAGTTCAGTTTTACTACAATTTTGCATCAGCGAGCATGTGTCTTGAATATCATGATGTTTCATTTGATCTATCATTTCGGAAATTTCTCTTCAACAAACTGCGAATAGAGAGGCCCCAGCATAGGTCCTGGTTTTGGGAGTCAGCTGAAGTGTGAGGTGAGTTATCAATTTTAACCAAACTGTGATAAATGTGGTGATAATAGTGCCTTAATATATCATTTCTTTCAAATTACAAAAGTTCTGACTAATGCAACTTGAACTACAAATAAGAGGCGTATATTAAATTGTGTCGGTTGGCATCAATAAATCACCAGTGTGGTTGGATGCAATATGTCCCTTATCCGACTGCTCAGTAAATGTGGAGGTACGGTACAGTTTAACTTTGCCCATAAAATGTAAAAGGCCAGAATTTTGTTTGTTTGCATCTGCCGTATATGATCCTGGAATACTCAGAATATTAACATTTTCTGGGACGTCCCTTATCCGATACTCAGTACTGTGCCGACAAACTCTGTGACAATGAAATATAAACAGGCTGCCAATTTTCGTGTTTGAACGTGCCAGTGTCCTGGAATACTCAGAATATTAACATTTTCCAATCTTCCCTGGACATTTCAGAACGTTGCATGTTTGCCAGATGCACCTTCTTGGTGCCTCCCAAGTTCTCAGTGATTTCTCGGATATATCCCCGGGCATGCTCATGCCCTGGCTCCACCGGACAGGTTTTAGAAGGACCGAACTAGATCGAGATGTTTGGTACAAATAGGCTATAGCATTTTCAACTTAGGCAATAACAAGGAATTTCAAGCACACGAATGGTTTCTCGATGCAGTCAAATTTTCTTTACAATATGAGCAGACTTCCCAAGTGAGTGTCGCACCGTGGCGGTGAAAGGGACAATGCGGTATGGAAAAAGAAAATCCGAAAAAACAACTTAAATAGTGTGCCACAGCATTAGTCCAATCTTGGCCAGGAACAAACCAGCAAAGATTGAACAAGGCTTAAGTTTCTAACATTATCCAATTTTCTTCCCATCGCACTCCTAAATATATATTTACTGGTAACTTTCTGTGGAAAAGATCTGGTGAGATCGTGTATAGCCAACGGAAAGTGGACCCATCATGATGACCCCTCCCCCCCGCCCCCGGTCAACCAAGACACGAAAGAATGCAACTGCGACCGTGAAAGCTTGATGCTCGCCCTGCAACAGATTGTAACGTTTTCTGTGAATTTGTAGTCTCGCAGCATCACTGTTTTTTGTAGGAGCTTCCAAACGAAAAACGAACGAAGTTGAGTGGAAAATTAGAGTGGAATGTATTTTTTTCTCCTCCAGCAACAGAAGAGTTCTACTTCCCATGTCAGTGAGTCTACATCTCGAGGACGCTGAGCAGCTGAATCGTCGGAGAGTGCAGTCAAATGATGCGTTAATTGAAAAAGATTGTGTGCAGTTTCAGCTGTTCAGGTCCGCTACAACTATGGGGTAAGTCGTGAATTATATAAATTTGATTTCTCTGGAATCTGAGCAGGAACAGACAGACAGAAGGCGAGAAGTCTGCCAAGTCGAGATGATTATTCGCAGAGGTTTGGTGGAATCAGAATCAGAATCATTTTAATCACAGCACCCCTTAAGGAGCAGAGAATGACATTATGGTGTACATGAATGATCAATTGATTGAAGTTTTTATATTAGGTGAAATCACACCCCCCCCCCCCCATTTCCATCCTCTATTATGTGATGAAAATCCCCAAAATAGCACGGCAGGATGGTCAGGGCATATTGCATCTGTCATGTTACAGATAGTGTGTAACCATGACTTTATGGATGATGGCATGGTCTCAGGGCCGTAGCCAGGATTTACTGAGGGGTGGTTTGCCTTCGCTCCAAAAGGGCACATCAGGGGGTTCACTACATGGGAAAAGGAGCAAATAGGGGGTTCGCTTCAGTGTTTGAAAGGGGCATTTAAATAAGAAAAATATATAAAATTTCCGAAAGGAAGGTTCGTCTGAACCCAGAAAATCCCCCTTCGCTACGGGCCTGGGTCTGAAGGAAGAAGAAATGTCAGCCTAACATAGACCTGGCTGTTCAGAGGAATTCACTCCCTCATAACTGGGATAAATGAAAAACTTATATATGATAGGCACGTGACACGTGAAAATGGCTTAAGGTAACCCATCGTTCGTTAATCAAGTTAAATTTGCATAACGAACCTCGTTTTCATTGTGAACTCGAGCAGGCCAGGGAACATGGATAGATGAAAATAGATTGAAATTAATTACCGCATGGATAATTTATTAAACATTGAAGTTGAGAGTCTGTTAGATTTAGCTCCCGGCAAACTTTCGCCTGTTGTTCACCCTTCCTATCGTGGTCCATGGTGGTTAATTTATATTGGATAGATTATACTACGCCAGAAATACAGAGCTTCTTTGACAGGGCTTAGCTAGGCATGCGTCTTATGTCGAAAAATAAAGCTTCTTTGGTAGGGCAATTATTCCGCAGCCGTCGTTTTATCCCAGGGCTGCCATGCACGTCGGGCGACATGTCGATCAATTCGTTGTGACAACGTTTTCCAACATTTATTCCACTGTATTGATATTCATACTTTGCACAGTTATGACAGTGGTGAAGAGGGTAATTCATAAGTTTTGACGATTGCATATATGATTTATTTTTATGGGAACTAAAAATCGTTCCCGCTTATTTCGATTTGCGTAACCTGTAGGCGAACTGAACGATCGTTCATGCACAATTTTGGGGCCTAGTACACATATAAATGATGCATTCAAGTTATTGCCCAGTTAATTCACCCAGTTCGATCCAGTCAGACTAATACAGAGACACCAAATACATGTAGTTGGATTGGAGAAAATTGTATTCATGAAAGTACACATCTCATGTACTTCAAAGTGTACATGATGTAGAAATACAACTGAACTACATACAATGTATGTGTGAGGTGCACTAATTTATGCAATATCAATCAATCAATCAGTTTATTGCAAGACTTGTATAGAGTAACAAAGTAGGAGAAAACAGAGTCACTAACACAATACATGTAGGAAACTATGCTACTAAATAAATGAAGACACGATGGAATTACAGTAAATCTTCTAATAACTAGCATGGCTATCACCGGGAGTAAGAATTTGAACAGCATACTGAAGATGGGGGGGGGGGAGGGGAGGGGGTTAATGGAATTTCATTATGTTGGAGTTTATGCATAATTTTTTTTATTTTGCCATTCATTAATATATTAACAATATTTTTTTATGGCAATGAAAAATATATATCCAAATTAGTCTGTCATTGTTAGATTTTAAGAAACATACATGCGATGTATCACAAAATTTGTTATGTTATGTGAGCGAGTTGAAGTCAGTGTTTAACATGTTTACTAAGTATTTGAAGTCTGTTGAGAAACATACAGTGAAATAATTCCTCACACCTTAAAGCCTACTTAATTCTAATGTTGGCTGAGCCTGCTACTTGAGTTGAATTGTTCAGTGACACTGAGTCATTATCCTCATACCTCTTCTTTGAGACTCGTGTACTATAAGTTATCCTGTCCCTGCGAGTTTGATACTGAAATTTATCCTGTTTCCTGGCGAAAATGCCACACGACCGCGAAGCGGGAGTGTGGCATTCGCCAGGAAACAGGATAAAATTCAGTATCAAACTCGCAGAGACAGGATAACGACTTTATTTCTACGAGCAGCCTTTTCAACTCGGGAAAGTTGCGAGGTAAACTGGGTCTAAAACGTGCTAACCAAATACGACAAAAGTGATAATGAAAACGGTTGGAGACGCGTCAAATATTTTGAAATATTCGGAATCAGCATGGTAGATTTGGTCATATTTCATAGAAATATGACAAGAAATCATGACTTCTGCTCGAAATGATGTCAGAAGACCGTACAGCGCTAGAGTCTGATCGCCAACTCTTCGGCTGATCGGCCGAGCTGGGGTCGAGTCGGTGAAAAAGACGGCACAGTTTTCGAACAAAAAACGTCTGAAAATGGTCAATCTTGAATTAAACAACGTATTCTAAGAATGTTTTCTATCTGCTAACAGTATTTTGATTCATGTAACCTGAAATTGTACACGTCGAATAAGAATAAACGCGAATATCAGGGTAAACGTCTAGATGGAGAAAACCATCCATGAATTGATGTGATATCTGACGGTCGTAATTCATGGATGGAGCGCCAAGTCATAGTAAAACACCGAGTAGAAATCCAGCCCCCGACGCCTGACGATGGGGATGGTATTTACGCTAAAATACGGCGAAAGCATCCAAGTTTAGCAACTTACTATCTCCTCAGATCATTATCCTATCCATAAACACCGTTTATTTGGGTATTCGGCTCTGTTTTGTTGAGATAGCAGCATAAATCCACACCTACTGTACCGTTTTCTTCCATCCGCCTCTGTTCACTCGAAAGTTAGGCCATCAAGCATGCGCACACGATACACTTCACGTCATAGTCACGTGACTCTCATTTGGCGACCCGTCGTCATCCGCGCACTTTCTCCACACGTGGTATTGTAGCTGACAGGCGCGATAGAATAATGGCGAGCAAGCCGTTTTCACAATCTGACATTGTTGACATATTCACAAGACTAAAACAGACATTACCCTTGCAATATGATTTGAAACGACAAATGATAGAATAAGACAAATTATCATGAAAAATACTGCTTGCTGATCATGTTACCAGCACTCACTAGGAGGAAGTAGGCTATCACGTGTGCAACATGCACAAATTATGAAGCATGCAGGCTTATATGACATGCAAGGTAGTAAACTAGCTGAGACCACTGAAAATATTTAACATCCAAAGTTTCAATTAAACATCCCAGGTAACCAGTCAACACAAATATTGGTAATAAATAAAACCCATGGATATAAAGGACCATAACTCTGTTGCGGGGACGGGTGCAATTACACGAGAACTTTGTCTTTATATGGGATTAGATCCAGAAAATGGCAAAGTCCTATAGAGTCAAAAACGTCATAAATATGTCAATAATTACAATATCGCCTTGTAGGTAGGACGTGCATATCTTCATATCATAGGTAACACATTTGTAAAGTTTCATTGAAATAGAAGCAAAATCTTGGGAGGAGTAGTCCGGACAAAATTGTGTCTACAGACAGACGGACAGACGGACGGACGGACAAGCTGATTCCATTATACCCCCCTAACGTCGTTGCGGGGGTATAATAAGTTATGTTTACAACTACGAACTTACAAGATCCAGCAACAACGGTGGAAGAAAGAAACAGCTACTCTTCCCGTAGCCCGTAGGCAACACTGCGAATGCGTGATGACCGTTTAAAACATTGCAAATGACATCGATTTGCTCCCGTTTCAAATCATATTGCAAGGGTAATGTCTGTTTTAGTCTTGTGAATATGTCAACAATGTCAGATTGTGAAAACGGCTTGCTCGCCATTATTCTATCGCGCCTGTCAGCTACAATACCACGTGTGGAGAAAGTGCGCGGATGACGACGGGTCGCCAAATGAGAGTCACGTGACTATGACGTGAAGTGTATCGTGTGCGCATGCTTGATGGCCTAACTTTGGAGTGAACAGAGGCGGATGGAAGAAAACGGCACAGTAGGTGTGGATTTATGCTGCTATCTCAACAAAACAGAGCCGAATACCCAAATAAACGGTGTTTATGGATAGGATAATGATCTGAGGAGATAGTAAGTTGCTAAACTTGGATGCTTTCGCCGTATTTTAGCGTAAATACCATCCCCATCGTCAGGCGTCGGGGGCTGAATTTCTACTCGGTGTTTTACTATGACTTGGCGCTCCATCCATGAATTACGACCGTCAGATATCACATCAATTCATGGATGGTTTTCTCCATCTAGGTAAACGTCCTATCATTCACATTGTACCGGCACATGTGATCGTAGGCGAGATCGTCGAAGCGAAGTCAAGCGTCAAGGCGGCTTTCGTCAACTGTTACTCACAGTCATAGTACACTACCTTTTCCAGATATTCCAGGAACAGTCGCACATACTATCGGTCAGATTTACAAAGCTGATATCCGATATATTCTTTATTTCCAGTGCTGTCGCTGACAGAACACTCCCGCTACCACGTTTGTTTACATTACAAACTGCAGTCAACTGGGTCAGCCAGTGCAGTTTGATATGTGATTTTATCCCAACGGCACGTGACCGCTGTCGACCAATGGCTTGCATAGGATCTTCTGGGAGTAGAAATAAATGTATATATGCGTATTCCGGTGCAGAAAACATTATTACATTGATGCCTAATGTAGTGTTGATTCACATTACAGTATGTACTCTACCTGGGAAGGTATAGTCAATGTACATCAATTTAGATATGAAAGCCAATGCTTTTGCTGAAATTGACTCAATAACAATGGATATGCAGGAATCAGGAGCTGCAATTTGTGGGTCATAAAATTGCCAATATTACATGTACGAGTAGTTGAAAATATATGCTCTCCTCTGATACCAAAGCATGTGATGAAATGGAATTTTGACTTCACAAAATGAAAACTCTTTGTCTATTGTAGTCCAGCAAAACGGAAGAAGACTGGCGATGTCAGTTTGGCGAATCAAATTGCAGCAAAAGTCTGCAAAGACTTGCCATGGGAGAATATTCTTCCAAAGGCTGCCATGGACTACATCCAATGTGCAGCGACATCCGTGTCATCCCTGCCAGATTACATTCTGTTCACTTTCTTGGGTGCAATTGCGGCAGTGATGGGAAGTGAAACAGAGATTCACATGGGAGAGAATGCTGACTGGAAAATCAGTCCCGCACTTTACATAATTGGTAAGATTTTTTTATCATTCACATACATGTACATTCATGAACACATCTCGTAGAAAGAGTTTACATGCCGAAGTTGCTCAACTCTGTCATGTCTCTCTGTCAGCATGTTGTGACTTTGGAATATCATACATGTACTTGTTATTGCGCTCTATGTCTTGGTTAGAATACATGTATGTGCACCGGGGAGTCAAGGTGGGCTACTGAAATAAATGGTATTTAATTTGACATACATCTTATTTGTGAATAATTTGCAGATTCAGGTCCACCAGGTACAAGTAAAACATGTGGTATGAAGAACTTCCTGGCAAAATCACTGCGGACTGTGTGTGGTGACAAGGACAAAACACTACTGATCGATGAGTACACAAAGAGTGGCCTCCATCATCATCTTCACGACAATGATGGTGAAGGATGCATTTTTTCGGATGAGATTCATACGACATTGAGAACAGCCCTTTCTCGAGACAAGGAGGGCAGTGGGGAGCGGGCCGTGCTGAACAAGCTGTGGTCCAACAGTGGTTGGAAAACGAATTTCTCTGCCTCCAAGGAGAGAAGTGTGGAGAACTCCAATGTTGTGATTTGTGGATTAACACAGGTATGTATTGAATTAGTTTTCAAAGTTAAGGAAAGTTGTACTATTACTGAACTATGCATTTCAATAAGATGAATGTTTGTTGGTTATTGTGAGAGGTTTATCAGTGTTTGGGAGATATGGAAACACTGGTCATACAGGAAACCATGACATGGACCTGATCTTTCGATATTGAAGGCGAAAGTGTAATTCTAATGGTATGTGTTGATTAGAAAGACAATGAATGTGAAAGCTCCATGCCTACCATCACAGTGGTGTCAGTGCCTTGTGTAAGATTGCACATGCAGTTGAAGGCAGCATTGTTTAATGATAATACAACCTGAAACTTGAAGATGTTGCCAGTCTGACAATTCTCTCTAAAGTTTTATCACACCAGCAGCACTCAAGTAACATACGTACATGTACTATGTAAAATATTATCGGTCTCATTTGAACAGAAGTTGCATTTTTCATTACTAATTAGCTGCTTGATGTTAAATAAAAAGGATTTGCAATGTAGTTAACAAAATTCTGTGTAATACATGTAGATTGAATTGTTCATTTGTAAGTTTATTGTTTTTTGTTTTTGTCATTGGTAATATATATAAATTTTATGTATCTGCTTCTAGTTTTCTGGACCAATTGGTTCTAAAAATATTTGGTTTCATTTCTGTTCCCACACATCTTGTTTTGATGACTTCATAAAAATACTGTATTATTTTCTACATCCTAGGGGGAAGGGAAAGTAAACAATACACTTGGGAATAGTAGTCCTAAAGGAGAATGGCATGGCTTTGACATTTTGTCAAGAATAGGCTATTTTTTTGGACTTTCACCGTCTACAATGAAATTGAAGCAATGGGATATCAGTTATATAAGAATACTTATTGAAGTACTTTTTTTTATCACAGTATGACTCATGGATCAGTATATACAGAGAACTACACAGCAGCAATGATGGGCTCCTTGACAGGATTGTCCAGCTCATGGTTAAGCCTGTGTGGTGCAAGAGTTCAGTGCGGACAGAGGCAAAACAAAACTTGGTCAACAATTTGCTGCTGTATCACCAACAGAAATGCTGCACAAATTGTACTTGGAGCACCACCAACAGGACAATGCAGTTATATACACTGTTGATGATGATGGAGTGGATTTTCTTAATGAGGCAAATGATGCAATGATGGAAGAACTGAATGGAAAGGCAAGTTTTTGGATATCGTTATCATTAGATGTACTTTGCCTGCATTCAAGGTAAATGTTGTAAATGCAAGTGAAACGAATAATATTACATTCGGTCACTGTACCTGTCTTAAAATGTCCTCAAATTGTCAGCACATAATGGATAACAATGCTAAGTGGTTTCGATGTGGTCATGTGTATTCTGTTTATAGTCCTGTGCAGCTCATGTAGATCAATGTCCATATGTTTTATAATGTGTAATTTAATTGTTGCAGGTTGAAAATGGGAGTTTTGATTTTTCAAACACCATGAGTAAATTTACGGACAATGTAGTGAAGCTGGCACTGGGCCTTCACAACATTGTGGAGTATGTTGATTGTGTCATGAATGAACGTCCTGTGGATTTTTCACACACACTGACATTAGAGGACATAAAGAGGGGGGCAGTCCTGCTGACGGTGTGTCGGGATCAGAGTAAAATGATTTCTGAGATGCATAAAAGTGGTATTGAATTAATATGACATATGCAGTGAAACCTGGAAGAAGTGACCAAAGACCGGACCAAGCGAAAATGTATCTATTGACAGTGCCTCAGTTTACTCAGGTTTTGCACTAGCGGCAGTGACTTTCACTTGTGAACACAATATATATGGCCATAATAGAGCTAGCTTCTTGACAATTGGCGCAATGCTGCCTTATGAGAACCTGCACATGAAGTTCACTCAGGACTGACCGTTACTTATTTTGAAAGGTCACAGAGGCAAAAATGTGAATACCAGTGACAGTCCCTTGTCAACATCTAAGGGGCAAATAGAGCTAGGTTGATATTTGACACAAGGCTGTCTTAAGGTAGAGTGTAGGTGAAATTCAAGTAGAACTGACCTTGACCTGTTTTCAAATGTAATGAAGGGGAAGATGTGAATACAAGTGACAGTCCCTTGTGAATACAGTATTTAAGGGCCAAATACAGTTCATGCAGAACTGACCTT
>JAVTVY010000795.1:0-35710 GCA_036873755.1 Hanleya hanleyi
TGTACATGTAAATGATTGTTTCATAGAATGATGACAGAGGTTCTCAAATATCTTGAAATACTGTGACAGAAGCAGCTATGGCTGGCCAAAATAATAAAATGAATTGAAAAAATTATTCTTCATGGTTTTCTGAGCATCTGCTAAATATTTTCAAATTAACCTTAATGCCCTCAGTCTATGAGAATGTTTTGAAATGACCGGTTCTCTTTTATTCTATGTCATAGAGGGCAGGGTATGGTAGATAATTAAAAACTGTAGTAACTCGGCTTGACATTATAGGGAATGACTTTAATTGAGCCAAAGATGAAAGAGAAATACACTTAGAAAAAATATTTTTAAAAAAAATCGATTTAATTTTTTTTTTTAATATTTATTAATTTTCATAATTTATTGGAAATAATTATACGTAGACATCGACCATCCAATATCCTACTGGCCAGGCAACTGCATGTGATTGACAAGCAGGAAACTTGCTTCAAACCGCCCGCAGTTCAACAACGTGCAGCCATGCCGAGTTGCGATAGCTAAATAATATATAGCCCTCAAGAGTATGAGGGCTATAGGTCGGCCCCAGTCACCTCCAGCGAGGGTTTTAGATAATTTTATTACGAATCACCCACCTCTGAAACTGCCGTACATCTAATCTCTATCCCCTCCTGCCCACTATTTTAAAATCTTGAGCACTATTGTGAAATAGTAACGAAAATATCGCCGTCTGAATTTTCCAGTCGAATTCCACTTTAAACGCGCCATGTTAACCATATACAGTGACGTCACCAACATGGCGGCGCAGAGAGTCGAAGTTCACGACTGGAAAATTCAGACGGCGATATATGCGTCACTATTTCACAATAGTGCTCAAGATTTTAAATGGTGGCGGAAAGATAGAAGATTAACGGCTCAAGGTGATTCATTCAATATCGCTGAAGTGACTGGTGACCTAGCCCTCATACTCTTGAGGGCTATATATTATTTAGCTAAGTTGCGATAGAGCTAAATATAACAACAATGATCATTGTCTACGGCACAGGGAAAGAAACTAACCGTCTCTTGGCGTCCACCTTCCATGGGAATAATGTTGGCACCGGGTTATGCGAAGTTGGACCAACACCTCCTTCAAAATGTAACTTGTAAGGAGCAAATCCGGGTAAACTTGTTTGGTCCCCATGACGCGTCGAACCATTTGAACTGTTGAACCCAGTTTCGACGCAACGCATTTTTCTCTCGGGTGGGAAATGGGTGAAAAGTTACATCAACCATGGATATTTCCTCTCTTTGTCCCGTTTTTTAACAGCGGCATTGCAGCCCGGAACACAACAGATAAAGTTTGGCATTTCATCGCCCGGTGTCAGATTCTGGGCCCTTCCGCTTTCACTGGAGTGCAAACAAATTTACCCACAGGTACAAAAGAGCTACAGGACAGGGGGCACAACTCTTGGGTTATATGATGCTTTATTGCATTTTGTGCATTGTTGGAGCGCATTAAGATAGACTTATTACTGCGTCTCCCACTTTTACATAGTTTGAAATACACAACATGTGACGGCCGGAGAGAACAATATCGAAACATAATTCAGCTAATTGCTGGGGTGGGGGGGGGACTAGAGATATTTATGTGGTTATTATGCTAATATCGGTCGCTTAGGATTTGCTAGGGGTAGTTACTTTTTCTTTGTTGTTAGCTTTGTGTATAATTATATTCTTCTTCAAATCGTTTTGTCGTTTTGATGAACTCACCTAAACATATCTGAGCTTCAATGTTTAATTTTGTACTTTTTTCATCGTTTCCAAATAGCAATGCCTGGGTTGATGGCATCAGCTCGGTACCATAGATTCTATTAATAATTTCCAGAAGGACAACTCTTTGATTTCTAAACACAACTCTATGCGTATTACATAGACTTTCCAAGTCAAATCTTTATCTTTCTGGTGAGGGGTAAATAAATTTTCCATTAGTAATGCAAGTGAATGAAAAAATAATCTTTTTATACCTATTACGTGTCAGGTAAAATTACAAATTATATCAATTTACAGTATAATGAAACTGATATATTACAGAAATTTTGTAGAGGTAAATATATTTTAGGAAACCAATATTTATTTGGATATAGCTGTTTATAAAGGTGATGATCTTGTCTGACCACTCATCTGTCATCACCCTAAAAAGGTGATGAGATTTCATCAACTTCTTACGGTGATGACCAAGGATGGCCACTCGTCGTTCATCATGACTGGATCTCATCACCCTTTTATGGTGATGGCCTGGTTTCATCACCTTTTCAGGGTGATGGATTTTGTCGTCACCTTTTCTCATCACCCAGACCCCATCACCCCATCACCACAAAAAAGTGATGGCCCATCACCTGTTTTCTGACTGCGTGGGTTGGCGTATCCGTCTTTTTGACGCTACTGAACTGAAACTGGCCCAAAATCTTTACTGTTTTAAGAAAACAGAGTTCACAGTCTGCCTGCATGATCCCCACATCTATCTCACACTATATGTGCAAATAAAATATCGCCCCACTTCAACCCCACTATCGTCTTAGGCTATGCATGAAAACATGCTTGCCCAACAAAATCCCCACGTTTAACTTAAGCTATGAAAACGGCGAGCATTTTGCCCTACATCATCCCCACGCCGGACTTAAACTTTCAGCACAGCCCGGCACATTCCCTACATTGGACTTTGTCTACGAGCGCTGGAAAAAATCCACCCCACCTAATCCCTACAAACAACTCAGTCGATTAACTCCGAAGTTCATTTTCCCTACACGAACCCCACGTTACACTTTGAATATTTAGCAGATAAAGTTATGCCCTACATCATCCCCACGCGGACTTTGAATTCTCGCCCATTCACCCGGCATAATCCCCACATCAGCCCTACATAATCCCCATATTTATGCTAAATTTGCATAACCGTGGGCAGCTGCCCCACACAAACCCTACGTTATCCCCACGAGGAAAGTTCCAAACCACGCTTCGCCCCACACGAACCCCACGCGCCCACCAATACCCCACAGTTTCCCTACGCAATCCCCACGTTTATGTTTGTAAGGGATACAAGCAACACTCCCATGGGCCGGCTTTATTACTTTATACGGCATCAATGAACTTTGGCAACTCGAACACGATTACATTATGACGTCTCCCTGTGTAATTGAGACCGGGTGCAAGACAGAACAGCACGGGAGTTGTTTGTTCTATAGTTTGTTTTAAACGCTGCGAATATATAAATAGGAAAATTATGCCGAGTTATCTACTGATGTTTGACAAGCTCCAACTTAGACGACTAATTAAAATGGACAGACTTTAGAACATTACTCCGTCTCACTATACCATTCTTATTCCCCTGTAGATGCAGGACAGCATTTCTAAGATGATATCACTACCCATCCATTTGCTCATACTGCTTTTTTCCTACTGCTACCCAGTGGCAAGGATGTAAAGACACACAGATTATAGTATAAATATATATAGTAGGCGATAGGCCTATAATATGTTAGGGAATGTATATGCTTACTGATTATGTATCTAAATATAAGTGTCACACCCGACATTCAGTAGCTATAGCCAGCATCTAAATTGTGTCTTGCGTTTATGAATATATACATGCACGACAGACAGATCGGATATAGTGATTGGATAAAGTACATGTTTTCTGCAGAGGTTCTATTTTGTACACTCAGGATAGGTGATTCACGCATCATACATGCAATCGGGGAGGGGCCAGGGAAGGGGCAATTATGAAAATCAGTTACTTTGGTTGTACTAAACCGAGCAGAAACTGGCAACTGAGTGGGAATAATTCCTATGGAATTCCGGAATATGAAATCCTTGGCAAATGGATGTTTTGATGTTGTAGATCATAATTGCCCCGTACCCCCATAAAACCTATATAACCCTTATCTGCCCGATCAGTTTCTCTCTGAGACGAAAATGTGTGGAGACGTCAATCTTTTCAGCCTCATAGCGGATCGAATTTGTGCTCTTGATCATTGTTGTCTTCATTCAATATTCAAGTTTATGAGATAATTATCATTGTCAGGTTAGTTCGATCTTATTAGTATAAACATGTGCGCGAAGCATCGGGAATAATTTAATATCGCGGACAGGATGCTTCCTCAGGAACAGCCATTTAACCCTTCTAATCCAGGGAATTTTCACTTCCAATTTTACGCGATCGAACTTGCCTACATCTTTTCCTTCCAATTTTGGGTAATTATGAGTGGACTTGCACGAGAAGTAATCCCTCGTTGTCATGCATGCAGAGTTGCATCTCATGTGAATTATATGGGAAACGCACATGCCTCGCACATTCACTTCTTTCCTAGCAACAGACAAGCATGTGGGAAGCTCAATTTCTAAAATCAACAAAACTTTCATAAAATGAGTATAGTGGCGTCGGACATTCTATGCTTTTGCGCACATCACTTTTGCCATGGAAGATTTTCACTTACCCATACAGGTTGCTGAAGGTAGCCAATGCCATATTTTATGTAAATCACACATGTATCGCATATGATACGTGATACATATCATTCACGTGTGTGATACACATGATTATTCTAACATGTCATAAACTCGAATCGTCAAATGAAAACTAATTGCTGGTATTATAAGTACAGTTGAAAAAAACCCTCAAATCAGACGAGAAATATAATATATATAGCATACAAGTAATTTAAAGATGACCCCATCTTGCACCATTGCCTGCCTCCAGACTATACTGATAGATGTTGTTTGGGCTGATTTTATAGAATAACTTCATAGATGTGTAAGGCGTGTTCTGTGAGCAAACTTTTTACTTGTATTCGCCTAAAGTGTTCTTATCATGGGAGTATTATCAGACAAAATGACAGTATTCCAACATTTTGATTTAAATTGATTTCCTGACCTATATTTAGAGTGCACGCTTATCATAACCACAAATATTGGCAGAACATCTCTGTTTGTAGTCGAATAAAGTAAAATCACGAATTGGTGTATTCATGATGGAAACACCGATATGACTCCATCAGGACTGTTCGACCTCAAACTGACGTTTTGTGAGGTTCGTTCGGTTTATATGATGGCGCTAATGTTCTGTACTTGATTGTGTAGTTTTATGAACGTTTTGTGCAATCTTATTGCCCAAATCATACGACAGTATAACGGCGAAGCAAATTTGGCAACTGGTGAACCTAATATGAAGCCGTAATTTTCTCTTCAAGGACTGCATTCGAACTATAGTCCAATATGACCGGATTTGAAGAAGAAAATGTCTCATTAAAGTGATCGTAAACCTTCAAGTAAAGTTTCCATCAAATGAAAGCCCATTGCAAACTTTGTATGCACTTTCCAATGCTTGATTCAAGCTTAAGGTGAGTATACTTTGAGTTTCAACACAGAGTCACTGTTCCAGTGTGCAAGTTCGAAATATATGTATTAAGGCAGTGTGACGTCACTGGACCTAAATATGATTGCAACAGACGACCATAGAATACCATGCGTTATTTGCAGTTTACTCTGTGTAATAAAATCGTAAAAATTACAATAAATATTTTCCGACACTGTTTGCAATGGTCTTTCATTTGATGGAAACTATACTTGAGGGTTTACGGTCACTTTAACTAAAGACCGAGTTGTAATGGAAAGGGATCTGCATCTAGTTAACATTAAATATTCACATCTGCACATGTACGAACGTTAAACCACAGTTTTAACAGATGACCAGTCTGATGTATGATGGAGCATTAATACTCATGCTGGGAGTGTTAAGAGCTTGTTTGATGAATGGAATGTGTCAATTAATTTGTGCTCATATTTTCTTTCCAGGAATGAATTTTCAACAATGTGAATGACAAACCATTGAGGTTCAGCATCATTGAACAGTTGTGGTAACGACAGGCATGGATTCGGACGACTCAGAGGAAGGTTCCTTGGCTAACTTGATCACCCAGAGACGGCATGCCGATTCAAAATTGTCAGAATATGGCACAAGCCCAACTGTTTCTTATAAAAGCTTTGACGACGACGATCCAGACGGTCATTATCCGGACTCAGACCACAATGACAATGGTGAACACAGCGATAGAGATCGTGACAGTTTCAAATCTTTGGACGAGGATTGGTCAGACGAGTCTTACAGCGACATACGCCAAGAAACAGCTGGTAGATTAAATAGGCAAGAGCATGGCAAGGATACAAGGAACACAGAAACCAAGGGCAAAAAAGGTGTTGCTTTTGCCCTTCTTCTGGCCGAGATGTTTCAAATGGTATCGTATTATTCTACCAACACGTACACGCTGGGCCTCCGCAATGCTTCTCGCTACGACCGAGATATCTTCTTCTTGGAAGGCTCTTCTCAGTGGGTCGATATTGTGATCAAAGTATTTACAGGTGGGTTAAGTATGAAATGGGGGTAAACTTAGATTGAAGGTCCGTGTCCGACTAAAGTGGTCCACACCTGGCGAAAGTACCGCTATATCTGGTTTGCTGTCAGACATGTACAGAGGTAAAAGCGTTCCTATTATTTCGTTTCATTTAGCGCTAACCAACTCTAACAAAACTATTTTTAAACGGCAACGAAAATATTATAAATATTCTATTTCTTGAGCAAATTTCGATATCGTTTCGTTTATATGGCGTTCAGCCTACACATTATTATTTATCAAACCAAACGATTGGCAAGCGAAGCGAAAATTAGAAAGCCGTTTCTTGACCATGGTCCCATGCATAGTAACGGCAACCCAACGAATGAGACGATTATGAAATGAAACGACAACGTGTGTCCAGACGATATGAAAATAGGAGTGGTTAAACGCTTTTATAAACGAAACGACTTTCTGCGAACGAAGCGATATTGAAACGACAAAAGCTTTTATGATCGAAACTATTTCCTTACCTCCACAACGCAAGCAAGAGGGTTAAATAACGCAAATGAAACAGTGTGTAAGCGAAATGATGCACAATTAAAAAACGGACCCCCCATATAAAAAGAGGGGGCCAAGGATCAATTTGGCCCCCCAATAATTGCTACTGAAATGCCTTGAAATGGGTCGAAAATTAGTAGAGATGCGTCTGAAATCCTAAAATTTCCCGGGGCAGTACCCCCGACCCACCTCTTTCTTTCTTCACGGCACGGCTCCAAATTGATCGTGAATAGTTTAATGCAAAGTGCCAAATTCTTGTATATTCTTCAATACAGTATTTGTTCTATCGGATTTAGTGTTAACTCCGCTCTAATTTCGTCTATTAGAACGCGTTGGCGATGTTTTGTGCATCTGGTGACGTCATTCTGTCCATCTGTGACCATTGTCCACGAGCACGGACAAAAAGAATCACTAACAATGTGTATGTCACAACAATCCTTAGAGTGTGTATGGTTCTTTGCACTACATGCCCTGTCGATCGAAGTTTTTCAAAATCTTGTCAAATCATCAGCTGTCAGTTCAACTTACCCCACTGCCTATCTTCAAACTCACAGGCCCGGCGTTGGTATCTATCCTGCAAGGCCATTTTCGTCAAGAGCACGCGTTATGCTATCTCATCGTGCAACTGATAAAATCCTGATGTAGCTGACAATACTGACGTACTTGACAATTTAAACACTGCGTGAAAAACCAAGTTTCCATTTCCGGAAACCTATTGGAAACTGGCTTGAATTACAACACATATAAGGGAAGTGGGAAGAGGTGCCGACATACTGACAGAGTCACATGACTTCACAGTATAGTCTTCTGGTTAACCTATTCTAAAGCACATGCCAATAATCTAACGATTCGTCATGTTCGTGGTATGTGTTGTATCTCAGGTACGCTTTTATTGTACCTGTTCATGTGGCAACTTAGATGACATGACCACACGGCCCCTAGCTAGCACCGGCATAAGCGGTATTAGATACAAATCTAGAGAGCTATGATGGAAATGCTCTGACAACTCGTATATTGGCAATTGGTTAGCTGTGTCGCTGTGACAACTCGTACACTGGGGAATGGTGAGCTGTATCGTCGTCAGATGAAAATGAAGGCATTTAACAAAAAAGACTAGTCTGTAAGGCCTGAAAACCTTGTCGCTACAGTTCCAATAGGATTCTGTTGAGTTTCTGAAATTGAAAACTTGAACCATTCGCCCAGTGAAAGCTTCAAAAACTGAAATTCACTTATTTCCAAATGTGCATGGGTCAGCATAAGTAATTCTCCGTGCTAGATGCGACATTTCTCCAGCTTATGCTTCGTGTAAGAGAAATCTACGTATGCTCACCAAAGCTGCAAGATGATCTTCAGGAGACATAGTTGACCAATTAACCGACCAAAAAATGCGATAGAATAGTGATCAATTGAGCACCGAAATGACGAACATTGGAGAGCTGAAACTTCTAATCATAATCTACGTCCCTCGATCAATTGGAGCTACAACATGAATAGCAAAATTTCTACCTATTTCAAATGTTCTAGGCCAGGTGACAGCGATTTTTGACCGTTTGACATCGAAATAAATATGGTTTTTCACGGTTATACCAAAAGCTTTGAATGATTTCATACCTTGGAACAAGAGGTGTTCCATTGTTTGCAATTTTCTGAAAGATGGAGATCAATTTGAATTTTCCTTTCAACACATAAATTGATACCTTTATTTGTGTTAAATTACGTCGTTGGCAATATATGTGTTGCTGAACTCCGAAAATCCGAAATATTCGTCATATACAAGATACAATCTTCACTTGCGACACATTAATTGGGTTACAAGCGTCAGATCCGTCATTCATAATTCAGCCGTCGTCCATTAGAGAATATCCGCGTCCATAATCCATAGACCTATTCCATATTCCATATAACAGTATTAGCACCAAATTCAAAAAGACAATCTAGTATACATAAACATAGGCTTGCTTCCTGCAAGAGAGAAGCGGTCAACAGTTTTCAATGATGCCGACATCATGATGTTCCGAAAATACCAAATCCGTATCGCTGATCAGTATTCTTAATCCATAATATTCGTTGCAAAGTCGTCATCCAAAGAATGATGTATCGCAGTCACGCTTTGATTGTGACTGTTCATATGAGTACCATGAGGATCTTGAAGTACATGGGTTCATACAGCCCCTAGCCCCGGGTTAAGCGGAATTAGACACAAGTTACGAAACGTAACGCCATAGCACTTGCACGCTACGCTCGTATTTTGCTATCAGCATGCGATATGTATCGCCAAATTTGAGAAACTTTGAGTAGAGGCGCTTGGTGGTGTAGCCCTGTTTTATAAGTTTCTGCAACAATGTTTTGTGACGTTGATTAAAATCGTCACATTTAACACAGGATCTAGCAAATGCTACTAGGCGTGATATGTATACGCCATATGCAGGTCCCACTGGAATATTACTGTCCAGAAAGGGATAGTTTACGATGTCGAAATTGTAATCATCTCTTTTGTCATAGTCGACGAGAGAGAAGGCTCCCTTCATTTTTACAGAGATAGAGGTCTAAATACGATGTGCCTGTAGGGTTATCTATAGTTTCCTTCAGATCCAGTGAAGGTGGATATATATCCTTCACTGCGTCATTTATATAGCGATTATCCACAGCGAGAAGATCGTCTATATAGCGTTTGGTGAATGAGAAGAAACGGGCTTTGAATGCATCGGTTTTTGAAAGCGCCTGCATATAGTCATATTCATAAGAGAACAGATATAGGTCAGCCAATAGGGGTGCACAATTAGTACCCATTGGAATACCTATATGCTGTTGCTATATTGTGTTGCCAAATTTCACATAGATATTTTTAATGAGAAATTCAAGCAACTTTATAAACAAAGAAACATCCCATGAATGATATCTCTTGTATGTAGTAGAGCTAAAGAATGCTTTATGGCTTCCGTCATTAATATATCTACGATCAGTTTTCTTGAACACAGATACTATTAATGAACTTAGACGGTCAATAAGGTCCTGATGAGGGATTGTGGTATAGAGAGTCGAGAAATCCCATGTGGATACATGTCTATACGGTATGTGATCTTTAGCGTCAAGTTCTTCCGTAAGACATTTTGAGTTTTTCAATATCCACATACATTCAACGCCAGAGTTTTTAGAAATAGTGGCGCAATACCTTTCCCAAAATGCTTTTACCTCCTGAACGGCCCTCGTCAACAGGGTTGAACATCACTTCAACATCATTCGCCAACATCACATCACTCGTCATCACATCACTTGAACATCACTCGTCATCACTTTTCGAGTTATGTCCGTGACAATTTACATGATTCTGAACATCCTGGAATGGTCTGAATCATCATAGAGACACGAGAATATGGTTCCACTAGTTCAATCACAATCTGACAAATTATTCTAAAGGTTTTTGAAATTGTTACTTGTGGCGCAGTTGGCTACCACATTAGCAAAATCAGCCATATTTGATTTTCATATGAATGCTGCCTCTGCCAGATCATTCTGCTAGATCATTCCAGGAGACTGAAATGATCGAGTCACCCCAAAATCTTTTATTCTTTAAACAAAAGTACTTTGCCAAAGCATTGGAAATTATAAACGTCACACCAATTTGGAATTAAACAAAGGTTAATGCTTTACCTAATTATTTCAAGTTCACGAGTTTCAAAATGTATTTCAAGTTCAAAATGCCCTCCTACCAAACTTTCTGCGCTATCTCCAGAAAGACAAAAATTAGAGAGCTGAAACTCCTTGACTTTATAGTTTATCATATTAGGGTCATTTTGAGCCTATTTGCATAACGCCCCGAGCAGAGGATCATAGGTAAATTCGAGATGGCGGCCACGTTGGGTACCAGAAAAGTGATGTGTTTGTCATATTTCGTCAAAATTTCGGCTTTTCCGCACCGAAAAGTGGGCAAACACTATTTTATTTCACATCACACTAATATTTACTAATTTATCATGCAGTTTCTGCGGAGAAATTGCATAAATAAAAAATTCGGAAAATGCGATTGAAAAATCCACCAAAAAATGCCGTTTTTGAAATTGACGTCGCTGTGACGACATCAAAGCGGCCGTCTTGGATTTTTTCTGGTATTCTACATTTTCTGGTAGAGCTTGACCCAAGGGTATAGTGTAGTAAGTTTCGGCCCCCTAGCTCAAGCGGTAAGAAAAATAATTATGGGGGGCCATTTCGCCCACCTTCCTCTCCCCAGGCCAGGACAGGTCCCAAAAAGCTCAGGCCAGATAGGATTAAACATCAAAAAGTCTTGCAAAAGAACTAGATGGTGAAGGACACATACCGGGATTTCTTTATTCTGCTATTTGCCATCAGTACTGTATTGAACATTTCAGTACATTGATAATATCGGTGTTCACTATAACTGGTCACTGGTGTATTAATGTCAGAAGCCAGGAGGCATTCTTCAGTTCTACTGTACGAAAATGATATTATTCTTCGGATGTATCTGGTTTTTCTAGAGTTGCTTGGATTTCTCATTAATACAAGTCCATAACACCATATACAAACTGCGTATAGGCGTCCCATTAGGTACAAAGTGTGCACCAATTTTAGCACGTTTAGCACCTGTTCTCGTGTGAATACGCCTGTATGTAGAAATTGTCAAAAGATAACCATTTGAAAGCCCGTTCATTCTCAATGAACAAGCGCTATATAGACCATCTCATCGCTTTTGATAATCACTATATAATCGACGCTGTAAAGAAAATGATGTATCCGCCTTCACTGGACTTAAAAACCACTGATAGTCAAGGTGGTAGGAAAGCCATATTTTGGTCAGTTCTGACGACGACATAATATACATGTATGTCGAGATATGGATGAAAATATGGCTTTCCTACCACCTTGACTATCAGTGGTTTTAAGTCCAGTGAAGACGGATTTATCATTTGCTTTACAGCGTCGATTATATATGTCTTTTCTGTCGCTGTTCGGAGTGACAATATTTCTTTACTACGTAAAGCTACTCGGTGGAACATCTGGATTCAAGGTCGTAGGTCTACATCAAGTTTGGACCTATACTTATATAAAATGAAAAGGGTTAACTCTAGCGTCCAAATTACGATAAGAGAGACGATTATAATCTTTGATACATTAAACTACCCATTTCTGGATAGCAATATTCCAGAAGGACATGCACATGGTGTATACAAATCTTTCTTAGTGGCATTTGTTTGATACGGTAAACAATGTGTCGCTACCAATCAACGCCACACAACTGCCTAAACTTGTCTAACAAAGTTTTACAGACATACGTCATCCCAACAGACGTCATTCTAAGTTACTCAAAGTATGTGCTATCGCGCACTGACGGCAAAATACGGCGAGAAGGATCTATGGCGCTATGTAACATGTGTATGTCGTTCCGTTAAATCCAAGACAAGGGGCCATTTGAGCGCCATTTGTTTACATCTCCACAGTGTTCAAATGATCATCCACAATCAAATCGTTGCTGAGAAAAAATATTTAAAAAATATAAGCAAAACGATTTTCAGTATTTCCGTAAAATTATATTACAAAACAGAGACCGAATCCCGTCTATTCTTTTTCAAGTAGAGAATTCACTTTTCTCCGTACATTAATCGAGATTTCTTGTCATTTTCCTTTTGAAGTTATTAACTACAATCAAACTTTGGCTTGAACAAAGTTGTCTTCTGCAATATTTTCGGGTTAGATTCACCAACTAATCGCTAATATTTTTTGAAGATTATTAAAAAAAAATCGTTCCAAATATTAGGAAAATGTGTGGGGCTCTGAAAATGGATAACAATGTTGCCGTTGGTGATCATATTGTAAATTGCAGCCATCTTGGATTTTTGATCGCCCAAACAATTTTACTGAATAAATATCCAATAGTGATATTCTTCCAAAGTCCCACGCTTGTAATAGTATCGCCATTTAAAGTGTTATACAGGTCATCCGCCCTATTAGTGGAAAATATTGAACAGCAAAACTTTTGGAGGAGAGAAATGGAGATGAAACGAACCCTCGTGATATTCAACGAGTATTTCACAAACATTCCTCCCACATAGGTGGATTTTATAAGAGAAATTCCCATAATTTTAAGAAAATCCCCAACAAGTTGCTTATTTCGAATCAAAAAGTCGTGACAATACCTCTGGCTAAAAAACCATGATAACTACCACAACTGATTTGACAACCTCCTTAAATTTATATTCATATACTCATCTCTATTCCTTTGTATATACAACCTCGTTTTCGCCTGAGATCTTCACCATACTTGCCTCTCAATTCCTGTGATAGAAACCTAAATTGGGACAATAAGTTATGGATTCTATATTCTGGACTGCCGTAAATCTTTCTATTCAGTCAATTATGTTTTGCTTAAGGAGAAACATTTAGTCTACAGATTTAGCCACCAAGCGATGTTTATGTTTAAGTTATATGTCCATGGCAGACGACAACGTATGAGAACATGCGCTTAGATTAAGGACAACACATGCACGGTTCCTATTATGCGTTCCTTGTTTGTTTTAGTATTTGTTATCAATCTACCCCTGCTTTCTTCACTTATATTCCGACCGCATTAATAAGAACCATGTTTTTCAACATCATGACCAATGGTTTTTTGAACTGCCATAGTGGCATAGCGTTTAAGATTTGGACCATTCATATTACGCTGACGGCACCTGAAATATGTTTTGAAGGGGACAAAGTATGATATCCGATCATCAGCCATACTCTTTCAATAAATTTCAAGGTGACTTGGAGGAAAATACTGCGATAATTAATATTACTCATCAAGTTCATAGGAGCACAAATTTTGTCATTTTGAACATTGATGTCACATTATAACGTCAGGTTGACATCATAATTACCTGAAACATGTTTAAATGTGATACAATCATTTAGTGCAATATACAGCCTTTCCAAAAATATACCAAAATATGCTATAGTTTGAAGTACAATATCAACTCACATGGTATTTTTCTATCTATACCCCATTCCAGAATTGTGTTCGTGCTTTGTCCACATTTCACTATGCTGACAGCTCTTAAAACATGTTTTAATGGAGTAAAAATCTTATCCGATCATGAGATATGCATGTCCCATACATTTCCAGACGATTTGAACATATTTATTTCGTTTATTTATGATATTAGTCATAGAATTCAGCGGATGTTCGTTCTGAACAATATAGACACATTCTGACATCATCCTGCAGTCATAATCGTCTCAAACATGTCTGAATGTCACATTCATTTAGTACATTATATAATCTTTCAATCAATTAAATTTTGAATTGTTGACCTTCCATCCTGAATTGGATGATGTAGGTCAGGTCATTGACTTTGCTTTCCAAACGTATCATATATACCATAGTTTAAAACTCAAGGACTTCATATGATGTTTTTCTGTCCATATTCCCATTCCAGAATAGTGCATGGAAATTCGACCAAAATTTCATTATGCTGACATACCCCTAAACTACCCCTTTCATGAAGACAAGACAATGATCTCGAATCATCAGTAATGCATGCTCAGTACATTTCTAGTTGATTTGATAGAGAGAGAGAGAGAGAATTAATGTTAACGTCGCGTTCAGCAATGCGACGATCAAACAAAACCCCCAGCATTCCAACAAAAACAAGTCGACAACCCTAGTGAGCTGAAAATATGTAATTATTCGTGACATTGATCATGAAGATCCGGGGAGGGCGAACGTGTCATTTTTAACAATGTTGTTACATAGGTACATTTTCATGACGTCATTATATCATCAACATCGCTTCTAACATGTATAAATTTGTTTTTATCATTTAGTACATTATATAAAATTATATCTTCTTTCTATACCCCCATTTCAAAAATTGATTTCAGATCACAGAGTCAATATTTCAATTTCCGATCAATCCCTAAAGCCCGCATGTCCAGTGTGCAAACAAGTGGTTTTCAACTCTGCATATGATAGGCTCAGAAAAACATAGCAAAATTCTCCAGTAGGGAGATAAACTTATTGTTGGTTAACGGACTAATAAATCTGAACGCACTGTGAATGGCACGGTGGATACGAATATTTCTAACATTCGAGTATTATTTTTCAGTGATTTCTCTGGTTTTGCCCCTGGTTGGTGGTGCGTTGGGAGATTCGGTCAAGAGTAGAGCCAAAATAATCCTCATGGGCTCAACCGTTTATGCTTTGGGTAAGTTTCCCTTGTCAACATTCATATTAAATAAGGATAGTTTGTTTCTCAGAATTTATATTTTGCATGCATGTTCTCTCTGTCTGAAATGACACTATTGTCTTAATACCACAGTAGGAGTACGCGCGTTGTATATCATCACTGGGAATTTTTGTACTCTTTATACATTTCTATTTCTCCTCGGGCTGTGATTGGGAGCTAAGGTTTTAAAATGTAAAAGAGGTCCGTATCATCGATATATTGTTGTCAAGAGCCATAAGGCGTTCTTAATGTGTTTTGACCATAGAGTGGTACTTTTCGTGGTTGATATCTAATTATGCTCCAACCTAGGCTACAGGTCGTTAAAACGATAGCTGCTTTAAATGACCCTGGTGAATAAATAAACAAATAAACAGTCACTACCGAAACTTTGCAAGAAAATGACTTTAAAATGAATTTATATAAAAATGATGTGAATTCGAACCATCGGGACATCCTGATGTCTCGATGGCATCATTTCACACTACTGACAATGTATCTTTTGCAAGAATGTTATGCGAAATGCTCTTTGGATTATGGACAGGGAAATTATTCGCGGCTGCCTACCGAATGTCCGATGTGACGGGGTGAGTACAATCAAGTTTGTTTCGGTGGATTTGTTTTATATTCCTGTTTTCCCTCTATTTCACAGGCTCTGGTCTACTGATGGTAGGCGACGTTGTGGCCTTGGAGTCAGATAGTGAATCTTCGGTGAGAATTTATTTCGCTATTTAATAATTTTATATCTGTTGTTCAATTGTTATGATGAGTCCAATTATATGCGACCTCATTACTTTCCTTTGGATATTAACTGCAATAACTACACGTCCAGGGAGATAATTCTCCTTCCCTTTGATTTGACATAGTCGAACAATGAACCCGATGAAACATCGTCTTAGAGCTTAGAGAACATCTACAGTGCATACAGAATCGTGCTGGCTTATTTGGCTTTCATCTGATTTAGCGGCTATGAACAAATATGAGCAAATAAAGATGAAACATGTCTGTATTTTGTATGAGGAATTTCCCATAATCCATAGAATTATCCCCACTTACTTACGAAAAACCGGTCTTAGTAAATCAGCTACATTCCACTTATCTCAGTATAGAAATTAGCGTATTCTTGGATGAAACATGAGCGATATTCCATAAAGCTCATCCGAATCTGTGAAAAGTTGATATGAGAGTACGTTTGCCAGCTCGATTCCAGAAATGACACGTCGCATCCATCGCCACATGAAAACAACAATGTCCTGTTCCGTCAGATGTACACGTACTTTCGAATTTTCAAATGTCTACAGCCTATACTCATGAGTAGGCCAACTTACACAGTTTTAAAATTGACTAATGCTAGTTTTATGCAAATGACATAATGCCAGGGTGGCATAATAGCCCAACCCCTGACCTGGTAGGATTAAACCATCTTTGTGAGAAGAGGTACATTTAAATATAATCTGTTTCTCACCCTTTTCGGTTAAAATTGTTAAAAAGATAAAAACAAGTTCTGGCAATATCACGTATCTGGATAATAACAAACTTCACGAGTTCAAAAACCTGTAGGCTATACTCTGAACAGCCAGAAATGTTTCGATCAAGCCATGCTTAGACGATGTAGATCGACCATGCACGATCAGCTCACGAACATTTACTGGAAAAAAAAGAGCAGGTCCCAAGGTGCATTCCATGCCACGAAAATCTCACAGTGAAACATATTCTTATCGACTGTATAGATTTTAAGATTGAAGATTTACTTTTTGAAGATCTTTTTAGTTGAGTAAAATAAGACTTATTTTAGATTATTTGAGAGAGATCTGTTTGTTTCGTGACGTTTCGTTAAAGGTCAACCCAAACGCTCTGAGGTCAAAAACATGAAAAAATAGTCCTTTCGATTCTGAAAATAATGATATTTTTTTCATAATTTTGTGCAGTCTGGTTGGCGAGATATTGCCGTTTGAAAGGTGAAAATCGCTCTCCTGTCAATTCCAGCTGTGACGTCACGGAGGGAAGCCGTCTTGTATTCTCTATGTTAAAGCCGTATACCACAGTCGTAAGTAGCTGCTGATTTCTGGAGATTTTCGGAGTATCGGGGCATGATTTGTTAAATATGCCGCGACGTTGTGTAGTGGGAGGTTGCAGTTTTACTACAGATGACGGTGTTAGTATTCATTTGTGGCCTAAAGACGAGAAAATCGCTGCAAATTGGACGAAATTTGTACGCAACACGAGAGTGTGGAAAGAGGGCCCGAGCCAGTACTCGTATAATTTGCTCGGCACATTTTGACAGAAATTAGACATCATTCGCGGACATCTACAGCGTAGCAGTTGAATTCGGGTACAAACCAAAACTAAAGAGAACAGCTATTCCAACCATCAAACCTAAGAACAATCAGAATGTGACGGCAAAGAAATCGGACAAGGAGAATCTATCACGGACATCGGCTGAACGAACCTAGCCTGCAAGCGAGGCCTCGGGCAGGGAAACGGCTGTACATGCCCTGCTCGCTCTCGCGTGGCATTTGTTGCTTGAGCACCTACAGGTTAGACTGGATGAGTCTCTATTTCATATTATTTAATAATAATAAAATGATCTTTCATAAATATATATACGTTTGATAAGTAAATAAATAAAAAAACACCAATTGGAGTGAATGGCCGTAGATACAAAAGTGATAATAATACTTTCATAATCCCTTGACATTTGAGATTGTGCGAATATCATTCGATTTCAATTTAATTGAGGTAATTTGTCGAAAATTGAGCAAATGTGAATGCCGATTCACTCACCACGGCTTACTTTTCGCTATGAATGTCCAAAGTTTTTTTTATCAAACTATATAATTCTGAAATTAGTATTTCATGGGGATTATGGGAAAACAAACAAAATTCAAATCGGACGTATATCAGTAGAGTTATCAACAGTTTACTGTCCATACTGCCGAATCCCGGAGTTTATCCCTTCGAAAAGGCTGCCTCGGTCAGTAACAACAATAACAACACAGATGTGCTCGTTCTTTACATCACAGAATCGTTCTACATTCAATACAGTTTGAAATATATGGACATTTGGTCTTATAGATGACGATAATAAGGTTTCCAGTCAAGTTGCATACCAATCTGTATTCAACAAACGACCTCTCCGAATCCTGTCGTCGTCGAGTTCCACGTTGTCAGAGTGGTTGTCAGTGTCAGAATCGGAGCCGTACGGCTCAAATTGATAGGGCTGAATTCCGCCGTTGGTCTGCAAACAACTGTTAATTTGCCCGTCATCATCCTCCTCTATGTCTATTTCATCTTCTTGGCGAAAAATATTTCCATCTAAGCAGCTGATATCGCTCGAATCGACATCTGAACCGGAGCTCTGACTGCACTCGCTTTCCATGTTATCCGCTGTTTTTTCTCAGGCAACTTCCCTGCGTGACGTCATCAACCCAGCTGTGAAAGTGTGAAAAAGCCCACTTTGCTCCCATATTACGTGTGTTTCTGATCAGATTAGAATTTTTTCAATATTTTTTTCATACAAAGTGAAGTATGAACTATGATTTTTAAGGATTTTTAGACCAAAAAAAATTCCGTTTGGGTTGACCTTTAAGGATACTTCTGACTATAGCTTCGAAAAAGTTGGAAGTATCTCCAACGAAGCCTCAGATCCACAGCAATAAAGGAGATCTGATATATTCTTATTTGATATCTAACACACAGACCCCCCCCCCCGCAACTTGACTCGTTAAAAGTATGTGATCGAACCAAAAATGCGCATTTTAAATCTTATCCAAACAAAACCATTATTATGTACTCATTTTCTACAAAAATATATTCCAAAAATGAATTTGTCGTTTTGAATTATTAAATTAAATCTCTGATCTTATTTTGATCAATGTATACAGTAACTATTAAATGCATACGTTGGCTACAGATGTTTTGAAAGGTGCCTTTCAGTAAAATGCCACTTTTGTACCATGCTGAATCTAGAATTTCCGGAGTTGATCAAGTTAAATTATTGGAAGAAAATTCTCCCTTAAAACTTGTCATCCGTGTTATTGGTGTTTGCTTCAAAGACACCCAGAACAATCAGTCTCTTACATACTCTTGAGGGATAGAACTCGGTCACAATAAGTTTTGAGTTATGAAAGTGGAGTCATTGTAGCGGACATCTTGAATTTTGAAACTATGTTCCTTTAGTGCATAACCCAGAGACATAGTGTGGACAGTTTTAGGATTTAGTGGAAAGGATAGCGAAAATAAAGCGTGAGGGCTGGGCGACACCCCAAGGGTTAACCGGGACTACACAGTTCGAGGACTAAATGTGCGGATGAACAGTCACAGCGTGACAACCATGTCATTCCAACTCTAAATAGTTCGATTATCTTTTTATTGGAGCGCGGTGGAATAATGAACTTGATGAGCTGATGAGATTGAGGGGACTTGACATCCATGTAAAAAAAGCTGAATATTTAATTTTTTGTGGTTTCCTCATATCTTTCAGATAGCGCCCGATATTATCCTGTATTTCTCTCTCGCCCTGGTGGTCATCGGTACGGTTTTCACCAGGTCCAACATTCCTGTTTTAGGAGCACTTTATTGGACGCATGGCAAAGACGATAGACGTCATGCAATCAGTGTTTTCTTTCACTGGTAATTATATTTTGATTTCCTACAATGCTTTACTTCGATTTTGATATCGCTGACCTGTCATTTACGCTAATATGAACATATTACTGTCTAGTTTGAGAATAAAAAAATAAATAATATATTAGCGTCATATTCATATTATGATGATAACGCAAATATATTGTGGATTCATTACGAAACTGAAAAATCTCTATCTCTGATAAAGCGATAAAGTAGGCGATGCAAATATATATATATATATGACATTATCGCACGAACTCATTGCACAAGTCTTTATATTATGAAGCGCTGCTATTCGAATGGGTTTTTTTCGGAGGGCCTCAAGGATTCAACTGGGAAGGCTTTTCGCTTATTACAGGACCCTCAAGAAGTCAAACAATAATTTCCTCATTTCAGCATGATATAAGCGGCAATCAATAGCCAGCCGTGGTCCATTGCGTCAATAATCAAAACACCAAATCCATATTATTAGCATCAAACTCCTGGCAAATACTGGCCAAAGTCACAATACATATGTCCCCCTGGTGTTTTAAATTACTGTGAACTAAAAACTTGGCAAACACTAGAAATACTGTGGTGCCAACAAGGTATTAAAGTTTATATTTTTGACTTAACCAAGATACATTTGCTAGACGTAATGTGTTAGTTGAATTATTTCTCAGCGGTCTATAGGTTAGTTGAATTAAATCTCAGCGGTCCGTTTGTGTGGCTGTTGTTCAACTGTATTTAACTACACTCTGTGCGTTGATTTCGTTGTAGGTATCTCTGGTTTACAAAGTTAGGCGAATTGATTGGTTGCTTCCCCTTTGAAAACTATGCCAATATCTCATCCTTCATTGGCTTTGGGTCATCGGTCATGAGCTTAATTTGTCTTGTCACAGTTGTCTGCTGGCTTCCAGTCGAGCTGACAGACAGTGAAGATAGTCCCCAAGAGAGAGGTAAGCCAGGCTATTAAATAAATAAAATATGGACTCTCATTTCGGAAAGCTTGTTTCATTTCAGAGGGAATTTTGGTATGCAGAAGTTTTGAACAAGAAACGATAATTACATGTTTATGAACATTATCACCCGAGAAGAGATTGTGGATACCTTTTTGAATTTGAGGCTGTTTTATTTATCGATCTCAATAAAGGGTTACGTTGGAATTTGAAATAAACTAGGCGCTTCAAAACATGCTTTTACATGCATGAAGCCGTTCATTAATCAAATTAAAGCATTTTAACACAGTTGAATGTACGTCGACATCTATTGAAAAGCGGCGAAGGCAAGATTCGGATGGACATGTACGTTTTAGCGAGGCCAAAGTGCACTACCGTTGGAGTGCCAAAAACAAGTATTAAGGAATTGGTCGATTGGCAAAAAGTACAACATTATAGTAGATGGTCAGAATAATTTCAAGTTTTTAAGTATCATACATGTAATTCTCTATTCGAAGAAGTGTATTCGTGCAAATGGCTGATTTTGGTGTGAAAACATGTTTTTCTCTCAAAAGATCGAGTGTAAGCAGAATCATTTTCATTCATATTCTTTTTCCAATGAATGACCCTTTAACATAAACAAGATTAGTTTAAAACGTAGGATTTGCTTTTCCAATAGATAAGCGTAACCAAACCGGTCTGGGTTATGATCAATCTTCACTATTTAATACACAGAACTAGAAGGTGCTTTCACCTGTAAATCAGCAACTTTGAACGAATACAATATTTTCCGGTCCAGTTATTCAAGAATCAAGGGTCATAATGTTTCATCTTGTACATTTGGGTTAATTTAAATTCACTTAACCCTGTTCGTTTAACCGTATTTGAGTCGAGGAGGGAATAGATTCCGCGTCAATCATGTGTATCATGCGCGAATTCAAATTGGCCACAATGTAGGTTAGCAGAGAAATGATTTGGAGTCTTTTTTTCTTCAAAATTGTAGATTTTCTGCCGCCCCAAATCTATTTTGAATGCACATCAGATAATTATTTAACTATTTTTCGCGCAGTTTATTTTTGAAGGAAATTACATAAATAAATAAATAAAAGAAGGAAACCGTCGGAAAAATAACTTTTGTAAAACTGTTGTCATTCTGAAGTCATCAGTTCGGCCATTGTGGACTTTTTTTTAATATTTTCTGGTAGAGCTTGAGTCAAAGATACAGTGTTCCAGTTTCCTCTCCTGAAAATAACAACCCCACTCTCCCAGGCTGCGGTACACCCAAAATCGCACATGCCAGATAGGGTTCATAGGGTATATGGTTCGTCTACTCGATCATTCGAATGAAGATGTCCACATGACCAACTACAATAAAGGCATGGTGGAGACACAGGACATGGGAGACTTTATTATTGATACTTCTGATATTTTGAGAAGAACGCTATCGAATATCGGGATCGTGTGACCTCTTGCAAGTAAACATATTTCCCCGCTCGCTATGTTTGCTCGTTGTTTGCCAATAGTTGCATTGCAATTATTCTGAATGTACATCACAATGCTGTAATTTTGTTAATTTTTGTAAATATTTTCTTATAAGTAATTCAATCTCACCTCATTACCCCTATCTGGCCTGGGCTTTTTGGGACCTGTTGTGGCCTGGGAGAGGGGTCGACGAAATAGCCCCCTCTTTATTATTTTTCTTACCCCTTCAGCTAGGGGGCTTAAACTTGTTACCCTTATTGACCCTTGGGTCAAGCTCTACCAGAAAATGTAAAAACATTCAAGATGGCCGCTTTGATGACGTCAAAGTGACGTCATTTTCAAAAACGGCATTTTTTGGTCGATTTTTCAGTCAGATTTTTCGAATTTTTTATTATGCAATTTCTTCGCAAAAAACTGCATGATAAATTAGTAAATATTAATGTGATGTGAAATAAAATAGTTTTTGCCCGCTTTTCATGGCGGAAAACCAGAAATTTTGAGGAAATATGACAAAAGCATCACTTTTCTGAAACCCCACGTGGTTGCCATCTTGAATGTTTCCATGATCGTCTGCTCGGGGGGTTATGCAAATAGGCTTAAAATGACACCAATATGATAATCTATAAAGTCACGGAGTTTCAGCTCTCCATTTTTTGTCGTTCCGGAGATAGCGCAGAAAGTTGGTGGTAGGGGGCCATTTCGACCCCCCCTTCTAGGCCAGGTAGGGTTAAGACGTACATGTACGACGTCAAGCTGGAATGGAAATCGTAGCTTACACCCGGACACAAGTTTGAAGGCTGTTGGTAGCTGTCCATACCATTTAAGTCAATCGTTTGATATCGAAATATGTAGCTTCACTAGATTAACTTTATCTGATCTGGGTTTTTTGGGACCTGTCCAAGCTGAGAGGGAGGCGAAATATTTCCCCTCAATTATTTTTCTTACCCCTTGAGCTAGGGGGCTGAAACTTACCACACTGTACCCTTGAGTCAAGCACTGACAGCAATTCTAACCTTCTGTGTTATGCGTGTCGTGTGCAAATACATGTTGTAAATAGGGTAAACTTTCACACAGCAACGGGTTTTGCAAGAATACAAAATACTGCCTCGTGAAACAGCTCATCGCGGTTGAGGGAGAGTGCGTTTACCTCCCCCGTGATACACTGAATGCGTGCAAAGGCACTCGATATCTGAACCATTCCATTTCCAGGCCTAAGCTGCGCGCTAGTCTGTATGAGAAAAAATATATAATATAACTTCGTTCTTCTTAGCCCTTCGCCCACAAACGCGGCCCAAACGCGAGCCTGCTCGTGTTGGAAATGTCAGTGTCCCGGTACCGTACCCATGGGAAGCACGTGACATGTAGGTCAACTTCTATACACGCTGGGGAACACCACCTCCAGATCATTAGTTCTCATATTTCTGTGGTTAATCTTCGGCAAGAAATATGTATAAAACATCAATAAAAAATCAATAAAAAATTAATAAAATATTTTGTTTCTCTGCACTGAAAGAATCAGTTGTTTTGCACGATCTATTTTTATGGCAAGCCAGGCAACACTGCTTGTATTTGCGGCGGGGGTAAAATGTACCAGCCGCGCTCAGAGAGAATCAATTTTGCGCATTTGTTGAGTATTTCTACATTCAAATATATCTCCTGGTTAGAATTGGATTCAAAACCTTCGTATCGGCATTTGTTGTGTAATAATTTACCGCTGGGACGTCTTTCATTCCTCGTCAAAACCTCGTCGTTTTGACTCGGGATGAAAGACGTCCCAGCGGTAAATTATTACACAACAAATACCTCTATGTCGGTTGTGAACCCTTAAAGATAAAAGAATCCAAGGTGGTTGCTTTTCAAAAACGGCATTTTCTCGTCCATTTTTCGATTTTTTTATTTATGCAATTTTTCCGAAAAAAAACTGCATGATAAATCAGTAAATATAAATGTGATGCGAAATAAAACAGTTTTTGCCAACTTTTCATCCCGGAAAAGCAGACATTTTGGAGAAAAATAACTTTTCTGGTACACCAAGTGGCCGCTTGAATTTACCCATGATACTTTGCTTGGGGGTTATGCAAATAAGCCAAATGATCCCAATATGATAAATTATAAAGTCATTCAGGCCCCCCCCCCAGGCCTGGTAGGGTTAACCCTACTAGGCCTGGGGGGGGGGGCCAATATGGCCCCACCTACCAAATGTTCTGCGCTATCTCCGGAACGACAAAAAAATTAAGAGCTGAAACTCCTTGACTGTCGCCTCCCCCAGGCCTGGACATGCCCGAAAAAACCCAGGCCAGATAGGGTTAATATAGGCCCATCAATTATATAACGTGACTATGGTGTCATCATATGATGGTGTGATTTTCTGTCTTGATATTTGTTTGCGAGGAATTTTACCTTGCTTTGAGGCTCTAAATCTTAACAAACTACAACAAAACCTGCTTAAGCTTTAATAAGGAAGCGACATACATCTCATATTCTTTGCAATTTCCAGCATATTGATACTTACTAGGCTAGTTGTCTAGGCATAATTGATACATTGGTCGACAATGATTCGATATTATTTTGCTATTCTCTCAGTCTGATTGTACGCTGTGAGGTGACTTCACTGATTGGTAGATACAAAAAAAACTATGATTATAGACGGTGGACATCAAATCTGCACCTTGATTGTACTTTGATAGAGTGATGATCACCAGGGGCTAGTATTAGATAAAATGTGCATTAGATAAATAACGTATTAAATATCGCACGATTTCATGGTTTGGCTTTCTCTGAAAAATTGTTGAAATAATTGTAAATTTGCGACATCAATTCGCTCAAACTCTCAAGAGTCTCGCACTTTATTTTTTTTCTGTAAAGATCAAAGACAGCAGTGCTGTCATCAAAAAGAAGCTTAAACCTTTTCCCCGGAAAGTTTTCCCCCGAGCTTGTCTATTAAATAAGAAGCCGAGTATACGGCTTGTAATATAATTTGGCATCTCAATGCATGTCTGAATCTCTTGTGTTATTTGCTCATCTTGTTCAGGAAGAGCAATAATAGCGATGTTAAGGCGCTCCTTTCCTTGCCTTGGGAGTATTTTCTGTCGACCAGCGTTGTTTGAAGGCAGACAGATACAAGATAACACACACAACATGAAAGGCGAAGAAGATTTCAACTCGACTTCAACCCTCTTGATTTTCTGCGGACCTTACTTCCTGTTTCTGGCGGCGTTTTTTCAAGTATGCTTCTTGATCATCCTTTAGAAAGTCTTAATCTAAATCGTGTGCACAATTTTAAGTCACCATGCCGGTCCTGATCCTGGCGATGTGATGGAATGCTAATCAACATGTGCCATTTAAGCAGAAATCTATCGTATTTAATATGTACGTTTTACTTATGCTGATAAAATCTTTCGATAAGGATGGAAACTGGAGTATTTATCACGCTCATTTTAAAAATTGACTTTTTCAAAACTTTCAATAAACATAATCAGGCCAAGATAATATGAAAACAGGAACCTATAGCGGATCACCATAACATTTGTAGATATATTGCATCATTTGTGTATTCATCCTGTATAACTAGATTAGTATAGGGAAACGAGCAGATTTTCATGTTTAATGCTCATCAGGCTTATTTTCCAAGGTGAAATGTTCTTTAATTTATCATATGACGCAGAATTAAAATATTGTTTTGGTATACGGAATAAAAATCGGAGTCACCATAATTCTAAAAATATATATTATCAGTATAAAGCCTTCTCATCCTAATCCAGGATGGGGTGGGGTGGGGAAATTGGGTAACAATTTTCCGGGATCTTCTTCAAGGTATTCATAAAGTTGACTTTTGGCTGGAATTTAATACAGAGGAATTTTTGGGTGTAACACAATCATTATCTCAAGCTCAAGCCCAAGGAGCATCTTTTTCCATTTTGAGCGGCTAGTGGCATGAACGTAATCTACTCCCTCAAGAACATCTAACTATATGTGACTTTTTATGTATACTCGTTAAGCTCGGTCAATACTTGGATGGGTGACCGGATGCTGTACTGGCTGGGCTGATCAGTGAGGAACTGTAAGCACTCTCGTGTTCTGGCACAATTAGGCACCGCCGCGATATAATTGAAACAAGGTTGAAAACGACGTTAAGCCCTACTACTCACTCACTCACTCCAAGACTTCAACCCAATTTGATGCAGGGGTTTTAATATCATGTCACTTTCTTGAACGGAGAGTAGTAATTGTCTGGGCCTGATTCTTTGGTAACGCGAGAGAGAGAAAATCCAACGTTAATGAGTTAGACATTTTGTTGTAAATATGACCAGTTGTAAATATGATCAGTTTTGTATTAACATCAAGAGAGTCACAATATATTAAACGAATTTCATATTTTTAAGCTCGGATCTGCATATGATATACTTGGGAGCGGGTACGAGGTGAAATACGGAGCGTTTGATATGCAAGGGACGTCGTTCGCGACAATCGATTCTCTGATCGTTCTACTACTCATCCCTGCTGCTCTCTTCTGTGGCATCCCAAGATCAGGCAGCGCATCATTTACAAAGTCGCCGAATGGACGAGTCGGTAATAAACTTGAAGAACAACAATTTATGAATATATAAATCAATTCTATTAACGATACACAAACATATGCTACTAATGATAATATCACTGCATGATACTTACTAGTGTGAAATCCATACAGCATGTGCATGTACATAATGTAGGCCTACATTTCATGTTGGGCGTTTCACGCACCTTTTAGGATTTCTTTCTCGGCTTTGAGTCACTCTCCCCGATCCAATAGCTATAATGAAAAAAAATTCAACCTTCAGACCAACAAAGCTCCTGACAGTTTCATGTCCTTCATTTGGGTCACCCGCCGTAATTCCGCTGCTATATCCTGGCAAAGTTTACACGACCTTTCGACCAAACGTGTGGCATTAGCGGCTGAACAAAATTCATTTTGCTTGCCTCCAGTGGGCGTTAAATGCGCTAGAGGCGAACTGTTAGTTTAATGCACATGTACGGTAGCATTGATGGATAGAGATATAAACTATTTATTTAATGTACATATAGCATTGACGGAGATAGATGTGACATTGATGAAGATGGAGGCGAACTGTTAGTTAAATGTAGGTGCGACATTGATGAATATAGAGGCGAAATTTTAGTTTAATGTACGTGTATCATTGTTTGATATAGAAGGGAACTGTTAGCTTAAGGTGCATGCAGATATTCAGGAGAACTGTTAGTTTAGGGTAAATGTAGCATTGTTGGGGAGAGAGAGGCGAACTGTTAGTGTAGTTTAAATGTAGCATTGTTGAAGAGAGATGGGCGAACTGTTGGTGTAGTTTAAATCTAGCATTGGTGGAGAGAGAGAGGCTAACTGTTAGTGTAGTTTAAATGTAGCATTGGCGGGGAGAGAGAGGCGAATTGTTAGTTTGATGTACATGTTGCATTGATGGATATAGAGGCGTTTATGCAATGAATGATAACTTGATTCCCGTGTGTTTAGCAGGCTTTCAGAAATCCTGTTAGAATACGCGTTTACCTCTAATGACTATTCCCCAAACTTAAAATTTCAATTTTATTTTGTAGTTTTAGGTTCTTGTATCGCTTTCATCTCGGCCATACTCGGTGGGTTTGCTGCTTTATACAGACAGTGGACTCATCTGTTCTACCTTATGCCACAGTTCGTCATTTTAGGAATCAGCGAGATTTTCTTCCAAGTCGGAGGTAATGAGTTGCTTGGTATGATTTCATACCGTTAATGGACATATTTGATGTGAATTTAGATTATAAACAATAAGATATTCAATAACAACTGAATGGAACGGGAAAGTATTAGTAGAGTAGTATTCAGAACACCAGTCTGTGACGTCCGACGCTGACCAAGTGTTGTACAGAGGATAAACCTCGGGGACTAACAGTTCCACCAGTAGGATCTCGCCATATACATCTTTGATAACCCTTCCTCATCAAGTCTACTAACTGGCGAAGTTTCGATGATTTATACTTTACTTGCATTTTCCTCGTCCTCAATAAATCTTTAAGGTAAGAGCGAAAGGACAGATGATACAAACAGACATATTTTGTGTGAAATTAGAGCGTGTTCCACGCCAGTATGACCACCTGCAAGTCACACTCCTTCCGTCAAATATACCCCGAGACAGTGAATGAGCGCCCAATGAATAATTTAATGACTTGGAGAAGCCCGAATACCGTTAACGACATGTACTCTCTTGCTTTGACTAAATTCCTTCTGTCAACGAGGCCAAGTGTGGACATGATGAATTATACATTATGAAATCTGTTATGAAAAATAAGGCGTTTTGGTCGTTTCTTTAATCCAGCGGTCAAGTGATTCAGGGCTCTCCATCAGATTGCTTGATTCGGTTATTACATATAATCGCTCTTGAGTATTTGTATCTATTAGCGCTCAAGCTGGTGCTAGGGGTTGCGCGGTCAGGCCAGTCAAGGTGTCCACAGAAACAGCTACAATAAAAATGTAGCTGAGATACAAGTTATCTCTTGAATCTTTTGTTTTTCTTTTTGAGATTCATTATGCTTGTCACTACGCCGTCATCTCTATCAACCAGACTTGTATGTTGCGTTTTATCAAATATGGCTATCACATATTTACTTGGTTCGTTACTATATGATTCTAACCATATTTTCGACAACGAGTTTTATTGCAGGTCGCCATATTCTAATCGGCTGTCTTGAAGCACTCGCGATTATTCCTATGTTGAAACTTGAGTCAGGTGACTGACAGATATGATCGTACGAACTGTATTGACACCTTGAATACGTATCCATGTTATTATGCCTTACATTGTTTTCAGGCTTTGAATACACTTATCTCACGGCTTCAGACCGAATGAGAGGATTCAGTATGGGCTTGCTGATGGCAACATACGGCCTTGGCGACTTATTGGGACTCTTGTTTATCTTCTTGTTTAGCAATGTGCAGTCTGGAGGTGAGAACTTTCATTCATTCAGCAGACATATTTTATGTCTCCCCACAGATGTTATGTCACACACTGAAAAAAAAAGATTTTCTGTGTGACAGGATGTTCTCTCCTCTCAACCATGACTTTTCACACTGAAAGTAAATTGCACAGTATGAATCTTATTGAGGGCAACAATTAATTTACTCGAAATTCGAAAGATAAAGTTTGGTAAAGAAATAAAAAAGGCTATATTTACAAACTGTCCTCAAAACATGAAAAGAACTTTTGAACACTGACATGATAAAGTTCTCTCTGGCGTGAGGCTTTTCTTGAAAACGACATCATGGAAAGGCGATTGAAATTTAAGCAGTGCCCAGTAATTACGTCTATATGTTTGCAACAATATTGAAGATAATCCAACATAAAGATAATCCAGCAGTTTATTATGAACTTCACATCATGACTTTATCCATTCTTATTCTTCCTATTTTATAGGTTATCCATGGTATCCCCCGAGCGCAGATACCGACATTTCAAAGGCTATCCAAGACGGCCATGACAGACTTCAATACTACATTTTCTTTTTATCGGGACTTATGTTAGCGTCTGCGATACTCATGATATTGGTCATCAGATACTTTCGTCGGCGTGGGAGCTGAGATAGTACCAATCGCTTTTTCATGTCGTCTATCATTTGGAAAATCCGTTGTGCCAATATTTATCATTTCAATAATTACGTTTGGAATACGTTTGTTTCTTGCAATGTCTTGTAATTTCCAGACAGTGCTGGTGTTAATTACCTAAGCCAGTTCTGGAAGAAAATCATAATCATAGAGATCGTTTGAGATCATAAGATGGTTTTGTTACTTCTTCATGTGCTTCGTCTCTGTGCTGCTGGTTTTCTAGAACAACGGCGTGCCTAGTTGTGCCTAGAGTGATGCCTGTTATAGAAGAGACAAGGAATTTCCATACGCCGAGAAATACAAACATATCGATGACCAGAAGATAAACATCAGCTCACTCGACCATACCTGTTCGAGTGGTTCGAAGCGAAAAGAACTGTAGCCTATAGGACTAACAGACTGGTTGGATTTTGCCGTTTCGACGGAAGTATTCTCTCTTAATGAAAGCTATAACTGAAATAACTCAATGTGCTGAAAATTTCAGCTGTCCTCCAGAGTTAATACGTTAATAGTTATTTCTGTATGAGATTTACTCTGGAAGGTTTACTGGTATTCAACAAACCCAGAAAGTTTCTCAGGGAAAGAGATAATTCTCTTCCGATCGCTCCAACAGAATAATCGTAATTGTATTCGACCCAATATTGCATAAAATACAATGCAAAGATATATTCATGGCTGTTTCTAGTTATGTGTCCAAGTTCCAGTCCACGTTATTGACGAGAGCCTCACAGCAAGTAAAATGTTTGTATTGTGCTGCAATTCCAACAAAACTTTGATTGTAATGCTAAAAATCTCAAATTGAATTATGAAAAGACACATACCATATGGATATCTATCCACCTGGGGTTTCTGTAATATCTATAGAGTCCTGGGGCTGATTTCCCAAAAGACCTCGATGATGAGGTTCCGCTACACTCGCAGTAAAACATAGGTATCTTGTTCTCATATATTTTGCCTAACTCTTCCGCTTCAGGAGAAACTAAATATGTTAGGACTCAAAATGATATAACCAAGTTCATATCTGATTATTGATCTCGTCTTCATGAAAATTAATGTCTTTTTGTCGTTAATTATTAATCGCACACAGTTATTATTGTATGTAGTCTCTCAATACTGCCACCCACGATTGTAAATACCGATCAGTTCGTATACATGTACATTAACGTAAAATATAGAGGGGCAATATATAATGAGCTGGAAAAGATATATGCATTTTTGTACCATTCCCTCATCTGATTATGTTAAAAATGATCAGTAAAAAGTGAAGGATATCCAAACCTCATAGACCGTCTTAGCAATCCATGAAATTCTGCAAATATGGACAAACTTTCACTGGCTGCTTTGATTACCTCACAATGACGTCATGGTGTTGACGATATCTCTGTGTTGATTTTTTTATTACGCCGTGAGGAGCTTTTTGTCTCAGAATTAAGCTAGCAGATTATTGCCTCAAATAATATAAACTTTTTTTCGTATTAGAATTATTCCCCTGTTTGCAATTTGAAAAGTAGAGTTAATAGTCTGATGGAATTGACAGAGAAACTGTCTGTTAGTTTCTCTGGGTATTCTTGCATTTACCAGGTTACCCTATGTTGAGGCGTTTACACCACCAGACGTTCACGATGCTCATTCATTAATATCAGATGAGTTGTTTGAGCTGATTTGTCATCACAGCTCCCGAGCTACCGTATATAATTCCGCTTACGCCGGTACTAGGGGCCGTGTGGAGACGTCATAGTCTCCACATAAACAGCTGCAATAAAAGCGCGGCTGAGACACTAAGGCCACATCCGAGAATCCACCGTATTCTCGGATCTGAAGGTTAGGTGCCGAGGGATGCTTTCTTGTAGTCATACAGATGCTTTTTTCCACACCTCTTGCATATCGCCCCAATTGAGCACAATTTTGTATAAACCAATATTGGAGGAACCTCAATCAATTGTTACTACCCGTACAATCTTTCTACGTACAAAAGAAAATGCGATATGTTCTATCAGGATTTATACCAAACTGGATTTGTGCTGATTGAACTGATGGCGTCAAAGTGTTTCTTATAGTAACTTTATATGGTTTGTTACGTACATATATATATTAGCAGACAGCTTTGTCGGATGATGTTAATTTCATTATTAAACCTGCCTAACGGACAATATCGATCTCATCCGACCCATTACCAAGCTCCATTATCCATGTCTCTAGAGGATGTGATTCGATGATTGCACCTCAGATGAAATCATCATCGATATTTTTGTCCATATGAAGACCAATACCCTTGGAAGAATACCAATGGTTTGGTCCTTCTCAGCATCAAAGGACTATAATGCCATGGGTACTATATCTCTACTAAGACTCTAAATTTTCTTGAAATATTAAGCTTTGATGTGATTTAGTTCAATATTGTCAACGTATTCTGGCGTTTCATTACACAACAGTTAAGTGAATAGTGTTCGAGTTCCAGATGACTTCAGATATAACACATATCACGAATCGTTAGATTCTTGGTATGTGCTTTAGAATAGGTTAACCGGAAGACTATACTGTGAAGTCATGTGATTCTGTCAGTATGTCGGCACCTCTTCCCACTTCCGTTATACGCGTTGTAATTCCTATGGGCGCCATTTTGAATATGGCTATAATGCATTGCCCTGAAGATTGCGCAAATGGTCTCGAAGTGAGTTTAAAATAATCAGATATGATGTGAATCAGGTCAGGTTTGACAGATGTCGATATTGGGCTTCTGAAATGCTTTAAATGCAAAACTCATTTGAACAACTCAAGTTCCAGAAGACCAACATCATTTTGAATTTAACTCAACCACATCTGGTTGGCTGTTCCCCTTCTCAAAACTTTCCATCTTATTTTCGGAACGACACAGGATTGAGAGCTGATACTCAGTGATTTCTGTGCCTATAACCCCTCTGAGCCCATGGTCGTTGCTATATCCAAAAAGCGGTCATGAAGGTGTGACCGAAACGTTGCGTTTAAGTTGTTATCTTCGTAATTTTCGCTTTTTTTATGAACAAAAGTGACAGAAACTTATTTCATATCGCATCAGACGATTATTACCTGCCGTCAGTATTTAGTTGTGAGGAAAAAACATGCATCATTAACCATCTGGTCGAAAAATCAACGAAAAAGTCATTTATCAAAATATGACGTCAATGTTACGTCATCAGAGCTACCATCTTGGATTTTGGTACATTTACAGGTAGAACTTTTGATATATTGAAGAAAGTTTTAGCCCCACAGAAAAAAAATGTTGTTCAATAAGTATAAGAAGTCAAGGACAAATTGCAACTGGGAAGCGTATAGGACACAAAGAAACTATTGTACTAAGATCCGGAGACAGTCAATAGCTACTTATTTTATAGAGAGATGTACTGGAGGCCCTAAGTCCAAAGATTTCTGGCCCACCATCAAGCCGCTGATATCAAATAAAGGTTTATCGACTGTCTGTACAACTATTCTGGTCGAAGATGATGTCTTAATATCCGATCAACGTAAAGTTTGTAACACTTTCAATAAGTATTTTGTAAATGTTGCTAAAGATATTGGAGATCCCCCGGAAAACAACAACCAAGCGTGCTGTAATCCCAGCATTGAGAGTATTATAAGCTCTACCCTCAGTCCAAACGTTTTTGATTTTAACCCAGTATCTGAAAATATTATAGAAAAAGCTATACACGATATTGGGTCAAAAAAGGCTACGGGTGCGGACAATGTACCAATAAAACTGCTTAAGGCGGGATATAGTTCGTTAATACAACCCATTACTAAGTTGGTAAACCACACACTTGTAACAAATGTCTTCCCAGATAAACTGAAGATCGCTCAAGTTGTCCCAGTTTTTAAGAAAAATTATCACTCGGCGAAAGAAAATTATAGGCCTATCAGTATTCTACCTTGTATATCGAAAATCTATGAACGTATTATAGGTCAGCAACTGTCCAATTACTTTGAAGACACCTTTCATCCATATCTAGGGGCTTTTCGTAAAGGTTTCAATTGTCAGTCGGTTCTATTAAGGGTATTGGAGGACTGGCGTCGGGCTCTCGATGAGAACAAGTTTTGCGCTGCAATCCTTATGGACTTATCGAAAGCTTTTGATTGCCTGCCCCATGATTTGCTTTTGAAGAAGTTGACTGCATATGGCCTTTTCGAAAATGTTGTTAGTCTGCTACGGAGCTACCTCAGTGACCGCAAGCAGAGAGTCAAACTAGGCTCAAACTTCAGCTCCTGGAAAGACATACATAAAGGAGTTCCCCAGGGGTCCATACTGGGACCCTTATTATTCAATGTTTTCATCAATGACATTTTTAACTTTCTGTTAGGGTCCAAATTGTATAATTATGCAGATGATAATACCCTATCTTTTTCACATGTAAACATTGAGGAATTGATAAAAATTCTTCAGGAGGACAGCATTATTTTGACTAAATGGTTCGCTTATAATCAGATGGAAGCAAACCCTGATAAATTTCAGGCCATCTGCCCTGGTAAAAAGTCTCCCGAGGCTATCAAATCCTTGACTGTTAACAATGTAAATATATCATGTGACGATGTTGTAAAGCTTCTGGGTGTCAATATTGATTTTATGCTGAAATTTGACATACACATATCTGAGATATGTAAGAAAACATCGAGACAGCTAAATGTTCTCAAGAGACTCTGCAAAATACTAAATGTAGAAACAAAATTAGCCATATATCATTCTTTTATTTTGTCTAATTTTAATTATTGCCCACTAACCTGGCACTTCTGCAATAAGTCCAGCTCCTGCAAACTCGAGAAAATCCAAGAGAGAGCCCTTCGATTTGTTGTTAACAATTATGAATGTTCATATAAAGATCTACTTCTTAGAGCCAAGGTACCATCGTTACATATTGGCAGACTCCGCGCCCTGGCGTCTGAGGTTTTCAAAATCGTAAATGGAACAGCACCCAAGTTTTTAGATGATCTTATCAAAGTTAAGAAATCTGATTATAGTTTTAGATATAAATATGTTAGAGGTTCCAAAAATTCGGACGGAGTCCTTTGGCAGGAGGAGTTTCCGCTTCGCCGCCGCACATGTGTGGAACAGCCTTCCCAATCATATGAGGAGTGTAACTTCTTACGGTGAGTTTCGAGGGCTTCTTCGCACATGGAGCGGCGACAGTTGCGGCTGCTCGTCCTGTCGATAAATTTATATGATTTGTATTAGGTTTTATCTTTGAAGTTATTTTATATTCTGGTATATGTCTAGTTTTATTTTCGTATATGTCTAAACGTTTTATCATGTTTTGCTCTCCTGTTTCTGTTTTCATATTTAAATTATATGTAATATCCTTTTAAATGTCTGTTTTAAATGCCTGTCGGAAGAATAGCTTCATAGCTAATGTTATTTATTTCCCATGTAATCCGACGTTAAATAAAAATTCTTGTATCTTGTATCTTGTATCTAAGCGTAAGAAAAATATTCAGATAGAGCTTGACCCTGAAGAATAAGCTACATATATAACATAAATTAGCTCATTTTTGGAAATTATTTACTTTGGAAATGCCTTTACAAATTTAACCTACACCAATACGGGTTTGATGCGAATAAGTTTATGTGTGTAAAATATGTTCCCTGGGCTCATAAATAGGAGTTAAATTTTTACGGATCATGATGTTAGGGCATGTGTGCTGGGTATAATTCGCGGGATTGTTCTCTACATAACCTCAGACGATTCGAGATTTTGACCTGACGTTGCTGTAGTATTTCAAGACACGGAGACAATATTATGTTGTGGAATACGAGGTGGAATTTATTCTGCTATAAAGCTTGTCAAGATGGAACAAAGAAGCTGCTGGCCAAACCTCTGTAATGTCGTAAATCGTGATGGTAATATGACTAAAGATACAACTTGTTTGTTCCTTTTTATACAATAGAGTCCAAGTATCAAATCA